>CAKNYM010047642.1:193080-220592 GCA_932195095.1 Andricus curvator
TTTCTTGTTATAATCGTGAAAAATTAAATGAAAATAAAAAATTCCATTTTGCAGAAAAACTAGCAGATACGAAAAAAAAGTCAAGAAGTAAAATTGTTCATCTGTTTAATTGTTCGAAAATTTCCTGTTGCCAATCAAAATCATAATTATATTAAAAAATCTCCCGTTTTAAGTGAAAATTCTAATTTTTTAAAATAATTCTTTGTTCCAGATCTAAATAATAATTTTTTTCAACAATACACTCTTCCAAATCTGGAGCAAAATTCGTTTAGAAAATTCCCCTGTTAAAGAGAAAATTGTAAATCTTTAGAAAAATTTCTTCTTTCAGATCGGAATTATAATTTAGTTTCAAAAAATCAATGTAGATTCTTAGGGAAATTTAAAATTATTTTATTTCTAAAAAATTAATTTTATCAGGATAATTGAAAAGATTTCCAAAGATTTAAAAATATTTTTAAAATTGAGGCGCCGGATGCAAGAAGGAGATATAGAATTATTTTGCTGGAGTGGGGAGGCCCCTGATCACTTGAAACTAAAGCATTCAATTTTAATTTTTGAAATATATAACCTGAGTGAAAATTCCATTCCTCAGGAGAGGTATGAGCTTTCAAGGATAAAAAATTTATACGCGATGCAAAAACTGGAAAAATTGCTTCTAAAGACAATAGTGATACCGAAAAATCTTTGTCAAATGTTACTACACGAATATCTTTTCATAATTTTTTTCAGTAACATTAAATAACAGTCTACTATTTTTTAAATTCATCAATATATTATTCCTAAATTTCAAATTTCAAATATTTAATAGAAAACCGTATCATCCGTTCAAAAATGGATATACAAAGATACAAGATCCGACGACTCTGGCACTTTATGAAAATGGTAGATATATGAGAAGCTTGCTTTTTAAAAAAAAAACGAGAATTTGAATTGAGCAAAACGCTCCTAAATCGTAAAATTGAATAGATAAACTAGTCCATTTTTATTGAGACTTATGCGATTATGCCAACCGAAAGTAGGATTTCTTGAATCCTAAATTTTGCAGTTTTTTCTGAAATGAAATCAATCTGAAATACCATTGACAGTTTGCCGGATCATAAAAATTGATCACAATCAGTTCAAATATTCGGCTATTGATTTGCTTCAAAGCGTTTCACGGCGAATCAGTTGTACAATATTTGAACCGATTGACTGCACACATTTGATCTACATGCGCTGCCTAAGTCTTTTTGCAAAGATACGAGTATGATTTTCTGAGTACGGTAAGGAAGAGCCGAAAAAACATAAAATGATGGGAGCATCCTTACAATATTCAGAACGAAGAAGCTATAGAGTTAAATGTTGAACCCTCCCCTACCATCGCCTGTAAGTGCTTGCATACTCCAGGTCAGTACTATACACTTTTGCATTTTTTTATTGAATATTAGGACTCTCACTCTCTTAATTCCGTGACAATTTGGAAACTGTGAAATGGATAAACTAAATTCTTTCATTTATTTTGCATCAACTGACAAGCCGAACAATAGACGCCAAATCATAAGTAAAGTGATTGATTACTGCAAATCAAATGCAATGATGGAACTGATGGAAGTTCAGCCCAGTTAATGGGAATTGTTATACTTGAGCAATCCTGAAGAGTTATCAGCCTGAGAAAAAATTGTGAACGAAAAAGGAATTGATCCCTCTACTATCATCGCTGACATCACAAAATCGCCAACATCACACAACACAGCTCCACAATCACTTACAAGAGCCGACTCCCCACACCCATCCACACGGAGCGAGTACAGCGGCTGTTACACGTACGACAAGACACCACGATCACACTACATAGGTCCAAGATCAATCACATAACGCAGTCCTCCACACATACACAGAGTGGGGGGACAACATTCCCTACATATAAAAAAGTACATCACCATCGCACCACATAGATGCTCAGTCGTTAACAAGAGTTGGCCACCCACACCCATATACACAAAGCGGGGGGTACAGCAGCTCTGACATATACGAAATGATACCACAATCACACAATATTGGTCAACAATCATTCGCACGCACCGTTCCACCACATTCACACACACAAAACAGATGTGATAAAATTCTCATTCATACCAAGGTACACCACAATCACACCACATAGATTCACAGTCGTTCACAAGAGCCGGTCACCCACATTCATGCACACAAAGCGGGCGTGACAATTATTATTATTATTATTATACCATTAGGCCATTTCCCTTTCGGGGTAGGCGTGACTTGCTCGGTTGGAAGATAGTAGTGTGTATATGGGTATATAGGTATAAGGTAGATAGGTATGAAAATGTTAGGTATAGATATTTTAGATTGATCTGTAATTATTGTGTTATTTATTTAAATGACACGTTTATTCCGCAACACTGCTCCGGCCCAGGTTGCTGATCAATCTCTCTAGCGATCACCCCAAGTGAAGAGCCTCACAAAATTGTTATGTATGGTTCCCCACTTGGGCCCATTAGTTTCCAAGATCTTTTTTTTCAGGCGTCATTCATTCTATTGTCACTCTGTTTACAAACTAATTGTCGCCACACTTTTATGTCCTGGCATACTGCACTAGCATTTACAGATTCTAACCACTCTTTCGGCGGTCTACCTCTGGGCATTCTGCCATTTACTTTACCTTTATACACTTGCTTGGTCAGTCGTTCATCTTTCATTCTTTCAAGATGTCCGAACCATCTTAACTGATTTCTTTCCCATATGTCAACTAGTGTCTCTCCTGTAGCACATTCTTTGAGGATTGTCTCGTTTCGGACTTTGTCCATCAGTGTTTTTCCGCATATTATGCGCAGAGGTTTCATACCGATCGCGTTAATTTTACTCCTGTCCTTTTCTTGACAGGTCCATGTCTCGTTACCGTATAGTACAGTAGGTACGAATATAGAATTATGTATGGCCATTTTAGCTTTTTTTGATATGTTTTTATTTGTTAGGATGGACCCTGCTCTACCGATAACCTGGTTACCCTTATTTATGCGCCTATCTAACTCCCCATCTATTTTTCCGTCGCTAGTGAATGGACTACCTAGATATACGTACTTGTCAACTTGCTCTCAACTCTCATCATTTAGGACAAGGTTGCATATTGTTTTCTCACTTTTTCCCTCAAACACCATGATTTTTGTTTTATTTACATTAATATTGAGGTCCATGTTCTTCATGCTTGTATTAAGTTTATTCAACATTCTTTGCAAGTCCTCGATTGATTCTGCCATAACAATCTTGTCATCTGCGAAAGCTAACCCACGTACCTTGACTGTTTCGAGATCTACACCTTCTTCATCGAAGAGTGCAGTTCTTAGACACTTATCCATGAATATGATAAATAGCCACGAGGACATAACGCATCCTCGTTTCACGCCTTGCATAATATCGAACCAGTCACTTAGTTTTCCATTCACCCTTGCACTCGCTTTACTATCTGTATATATTGTTTTTATTGCTTGTAGGAGCCCTCCATTTACTTCGTACTCTTTAAGGACTTCCCAAAGTTTATTTCTATTTACTTTGTCAAATGCTTTTTCTAGGTCCATAAATGCACAGAAAACTTTTATTCCTACTCTCAAGCTTTTTTCTGTGATCTGTCTTAGGCTAAATATCTGATCTGTACATGATCTTCCTGGCATAAATCCACTTTGGACTGACCATATCTTTTCTTCTGTGATTTCCATTTCCCTACGAATAAGTATTTTTGAGTATATTTTACTTACGGTACTTAGAAGGCTGTAATTACTGCAGTTGCTTTTATCTCCCTTTCTTTTGTATATTGGTACGATAATCGCTTTTTTCCAATCGTCTGGGACTTCTCCCGTATCGATACATAAATTTATCAATTCGCACAACCTGTGAGGTATGTACTCGCCACCATATTTAAGCATTTAAGCGCTAATACTGTCTACACCAGCAGCCTTACCGTTTTTCAAGTTCTTTATTATGTCTTTGACCTCAGTGACACAGACTTTTTCAATTGGGTTTTCTAATACATTATGTTCTATGTCGCAGTTTTGTTGTCCTATATCTTCACCTCCTCATAGTTCTTTAAAAGACTCTTTTAAAGCGTCTAATATCTCGTCTAGATCATATACCATTTCACCTTTGCTGTTTCTCATGCTGGCAAACTCTGTACTTTTACTTTCCTTCAACTGTTTATATAATAGTTTCATAATTCCTTCAAAGTAGTTTTGTATTTTGTTCTCTTCTTCTGTTCTGATTTTTTCTTTACTCTCCTTGACTAGTCGTTTAATTTTCCTCTTTTTGTCTTTGTAATCATTTTTGAGTCTATTTCGCTCCTCATCGCTAAGACTTGTCATGTTTAATGTTCTCTCGTGCGCTTTTTTCTTTTCTTGCTGGGCTGCGTGAATTTCATCATTCCAACACGCATCACCAGACTTTCTTCCTACCACTGCTGTACCACGCACTTCAATTGCAGTTTTAACAATGATATCCCGTAATAATGCCCACGCCCCCTCTATATCCTTATTGCTTATAAGCGCTTCCCAAGTTGCCCTATCTATGCGTTCGCTTAACTTATTTTGAAACTCTATTCGCATTTCCGGTTTCTGTAAATTTTCAATCTTTATTCGAGTTTGTTTCTTTTTTTTCTGTTCTCATTCTTCTCCATCCCCGCCCTAAGTTCATTTTAGAGATTAAAAGGTAATGATCAGTATTGCATTCGGAACCCCTCATGACTCTTGTATCTTTGAATAGTTCTCTTAGTCTTTCATCCGCAATAACGAAGTCAATTACACTGCGGTTATTTCCTTTACACCAGGTCTACGTGTGGATCATTTTATGTCGAAACCAAGTATTGGTAATAAATAGGCCCTTTTCTAAGCATAAGCTAACTAATTTTTCCCCGTTATAATTTTTTCTTGTTGGATCCCCAAAATTACCTAGCACCCTTTCTGTATCTGTATCCTGACGCTGGACGCCGACCCATCCGTTCATATCTCCTAGCAGAATTATTCTTTCACCTTGATCGCAAGTACTTTTTGTGTCATTTAAAGTGTCCCAGAAGGCGTCTTTGACTTCTCGCGGCTCACTGTCAACTGAGGCGTAGCACGCTATGATAACCTTCTGATTCCTACCTTCATTCTAGCCCACAACAATCTGGGAGATACAAAATCATGATCTTTGAGATGCTGTCTTGCTTTTTCATTCATAATTAAACCGACCCCTTGACTACGATTTGATTCACTACCTACTCCTGAGCATATTTCGAAACCGCCTTTCAACACATGTATTAAATATTATTCTAAAACTGAGTAGAAAACCATTAACTTAATTCCTGGAAAACCTCCAAAAGATTTAACATGTGAGGATCTCCCAAAAAGTTTCGAAATTCCTTTGAAATCATTGAAATCAACTGAAAATTCCTACGAATAGCGAGCGGAAAAATCTTAAAATATTGAAAATCCTTGAAATTTCATGAAGTGTTATAATTTCCTTTAAAAAAGGCTCTTTTAATTTAAAAAAGAGTTATATATAAATATATATATTAAATTTTCTCCTGCTTGAAACATTGAAATATTTATAATAATTGAACTGCATATTATAATTTTTGTGGGAGAGTTTAAAAATGCATTTAGGAATCTTTGAAAATAACGCGTAAAGGGAGACGTCATCAGTTTAAATTTTCGAGTTTTTAAACACCTCAAAGTATCTTTAAAGATCACCCCCCCCCCAATCCTATCATTACATGAAGAAAAATTTTACTGCAGCAGAAATTAATATTTCATAAATACGAAATGGCACCACAATCACACCACATTTGTCTACAAGCATTCACACACACACACACCAGTCCACCACAGCCCCACACAAGAAGCGGGTGGGATAACAGTTCTTACACATGCCAAAGCACACCACAACACCAGACATACACACAATCGTTCACACAGGCTGGTCCTTTGTACTAACGTAGAATAAATAGAAGAGTCCAGCAAACGGAAAGATCCGCAAGATGGTACTTGCAAACACGTGGTCACGGAAGGACACGTGAACTATAGACATTTTGTTGGACAAAATTTATTTCCCTCACCTTACCTATTTTACTTGAATGCCAAAAATCAACTTATGATTCACAAAAAAATTTGATAAATACAATTTATATATATTATTGTGCATTTTGTGATAATTATTGATTTTAATTACAAGAATTGTTTTTGATACCTATTTTTAATTCTGTTAGTTTGTTTGGATTAGGTGAATTTGATGGTTCGGGTTGGTTTCTTTGGTTAAGTCCGTTTCTGTTGACGTGTTTGGGCATGTTCCCTTGCGTTAGTTTTTTTGGGTTAATTCGTTTGGAGTTTTTCCTTCGGGTTGGATAGTTTAGGTTCATTTTTCCAAGTTAGTTTGTTTGGTCTGTTTTGTGTTCGATGATTTGTGTTGCTTTTGTTTGGCTTAGTCCTTTTGAGTTTGTTTGTTTGCTTCATTTTGTTAGAGTTCGTGCGGGATGACTCGTTCGGTTCAGTTCGTTCAGGTTGATTCGCTTGAGTTCATTCGCTTCGTTTGGTGCATATAGGTTCATTCAATTATTTGGGTTGGCTGGTTTGGGTCGGTTGGTTTGGATTGACTCGGATTATTTGAATTCGTTTAGCTGATTTATTTTCACTAGTTTGTGTTGGTTGGCTTGGTTTAGTTTATTTGGGGTGATTGGTTGAGTTGCGTAGATTAAATGGTTTGTTGTGGTTCGTTTGTGGTGACTCATATAGGCATGCTTACTGGCGTTAGTATTTTTGGGTTAGTTCGTTAGCAAAAACTGAGAAGTTCACCTTGAATTACCTCAAAAAACGACGTCTGTCTTAATTTCATGACTTTCTCGGCATTTCCCCCCTCAGAGCGTGATAAATTTTCTGGGGAAATTTTCTTTCTCTGATCTTCTGTTTTTGAGATATTGGCCTCGGTTTCTTAAAATGGTTTGAAGTTTAACCCTCTGTAACTCGAAAATCTGTTCATTCTCGGACTTTATGCACATTAACTTTTTCAATCGAGACGATGAGAATTACAATTTCACAAAGTTTGATCAAAATCTACTGGGATCTATTTTATGTACATTTTTTGCCTGGTCCTTTGATCGGCCGTTTTGAATTACGAAAATATGGCCCAAGATTCGGAATCAGAGCCCTAAATAATTCTCAAGTGCTGATTTCCACAAACATTTATAAATTATCCATGTTTTTCGTCTGCCATATTGGATCCGCCTTTTGAATTTTTAAAATCGGACATAAGATTCTTAATCAGCGACCCAAAGATTCAACGCAAGCAAACCTTTATAAGTTTCACTTATTTTCACTAACATTTATGCATTATTCCAGCATTTGAACACTCATATTGAATTGGCTATTTTGAATCACTGTGCGGCAGAGGCTTTCTTCAGAACTTACGAGATTTGGCGAACAAATTTGAGAGATTCCGATAACACCCTAGTTTTTCGTCAGATCGACTTCGGCCATCTTCACAATGTTATCAAGTCAATCACTTCCACAGAAACTTTTGCATAGATGCAAGATTACCTAGAGAAGAGCATCAAGAATATTTGTGTGCGATTATATCCTATATGATTGTTTAATTGAGTATTATGTAAAAAATGTATTACGTAGATATATACTTAAAATAACATGAATTACAAGAAAAAATATTAGATATATAGTTAAAATAATTGTATATTAAGTATCTAAGAGACTACTCATTAGACTATAGATCTGGAACAGATGAACCAGAAAAGCTGCATCGCGGGATGTAGCTACTCTGGGAAATTGACGGACTCTAGTCGGTGAGACTTAAACTAAGGAGCGATTTTTCCAGGCGGTAATAGCAAAGCCTCCGAGAATATCAATAGCGCGAGCTTGTATGCCGCCAAGCTGCGATATGATCGCTATGGCAAGAGCTGAGTGACAGCAGGGTAAACAAATCCTTGAACACCCCGGCCTGCCCCCTCAGTAGAGGCGGACAGGCCGGGGTCTCGAAGAAGGTATCTTAACCGAGACTTTGGGACACCAGGTCGAATCGCATAGTATGTAGACCCGCTCCCTGCAAGCGGAGCTCTGCGGGGCGTGTTTCTATTTCCCTCGCTTCTCGTGGAATCAAAATAAGCGAACCACGGAATACAAAACAAACCAAAAGCACTGAGGGGCCCGTTCCGGGACCCTCTTTTAATCCACTGCCAAAAGTGGAAGGCACCTTAGGGGGCAATTTACCAGAGGCGATGCAAACTTTTGATAATGGTAGAGACAATCTTGTCGACACCGCAGAAGTGCAGCTAACCGAACTATCCGTAAGGAAGAGGCAACGTAGCGGAGCACAAAGAAAGAGAGACCGCAAGGCGCGTCTCGCAAACAGCAACCAAGGCACCCCACAGGGCACAGTGGCTGCGAAAACTTTACCTAGAGCAACTCCTCAGGCTTATCCTGTGGACAAGAGGAGAAAGGACTCCAGAGAATCTCCTGCAAACAGGAAGTTGAAAGGGCAGAAGGCCCTGGGAACACAGGGCCTCACTTTTGTTCAGATGTCTGATAATGCCCTGTTGAGAGTTCTCGTTGCATCAGGTTATCCTGAAACCTGTGTCACTCTCAAAGAGCTAGACGGGCTGAGAGAGAAAATCTCTTAAGAGATTGACGCGTTACTCCGCGAGTCCGACGATCGTTCCGGGGCGCCTAAGCTTCCAGAGCCTGTCTCTATGAACCGATTTGTGGAAGGTATATTCCGATAGGCAGGGATCTAAGCTTGTAGGGTAACATTTCGGGTGACCCAACTGTGCTCCGCAGAGAGACCAGAAGCGTCCGAATGTGCCTTGAAGTAGCCTTTCAATTGCTGAGACAGGAATCTCCATGATGCAGAATAATTTGTACCACAGCAATGACGCCTCGGGCGGCGGTTGTAGCCAGACGCATGTCAGTGCTGCAGACCGGGCTCGCCGTAATCCAAGAACCCTGCTTATAGAGGGAAAGGATTAGTGGCTTGTCAGGGTGTGGCACCATATATGAGGGCCCGCGCGAAAAAAACGCCAAGAGCATGCATAGCCGTCAAGGGTATGGATGCGATCTTGGTGCCTAAGCTCTGCTTCAGGGATCTCACCGTTATTGAGGTGAGACTCAGGGGTAGAAGGGGAAAATGACTAGAGGTGGTTATTGCCGCGGCTTGTTTCCCGGGCGATGCCGTGGGAACCCCGACTCCGAGAGAGGTGGAGACACGAATTCGGCACTATCAGGAGAACAGGATTCCTCTGCTGTTAGGCTGTGATACAAACTCCCATCATATGGTGTGGGGAAGCACAAACATCATTGACACTGAGCACTGAGCTGGAGATTCTGATTCGGGGTGATACTCCTACATTCTAGACTAAAAACAAGAGTGACGTTCTGGATTTGACTCTACGCTCGAATGTACTGCGGAGCAAGGTAGTGGACTGGAGAGTCCCCGATGAAGTGTCTCTCTCGGACCACCAATACTTTGGGACTCATATAAAGAGGAACTCAAAGGGAGGCTTGCGAGATTCCCCACAAGATATAGATATATACCATTGACGAGTTATAACACGCCGGGGATTTTCCGCAAAGATCTCTGACTACATTATATGAGAACAATTCCCTACAAGAAAAATTCATTCTAGGAAAGAAGCAGAATCGTGCAATACCCACCTGCAGACTCCGTAAAAAGACAAGAACATTGTGCAACAATGTGTATGTGTGTATAAACAGGAGGAGTGGAGAGGCTTCTGCAAGGAATCGAAAGACATTCCGGAAACAGCGAGGGTCCACAAGATCCTGGTGAAAAATCCGGAAGCTGGCTTCGGACTAATAAGGCTCGATAATGGTCAGTTGGCCAAATATGAAGAAGCAAAGCTGAATCAACTGATGGAAGTTCAGTTCCTGGGTTTTCAGCGAATTCGAACCGACCAAGAGGAGGAAGGCTGCGGCCAAGAGATGGGGAGGACCGATTGGAATTTTTCCGCCAAGGTCGTTGATTATAGAAAGGTGGAATGGGTCATAGGGTCCTTCTGTCCCTTCGAACCGCCAGGGGCAAGTAGCATTTATCCAGCGCTTTTACAAAAAGGCATGGATCTCGTCGTCTCTCCACTGACGAAATTATTCAGGGCAAGCTTGGACACGTGCCATCGTCATGAAAAGATGGCAAAGTGGCCTTCTTTCCTAAACCTGAAAAGGAGGG
The DNA here is from genome assembly GCA_932195095.1 of Andricus curvator. Lineage (NCBI taxonomy): Eukaryota > Metazoa > Arthropoda > Insecta > Hymenoptera > Cynipidae > Andricus > Andricus curvator. The sequence continues at coordinate 203,287 of CAKNYM010047642.1, forward strand.
CTACACTGCTGCAAAATATTTTCGACCGATCAGCCTCACGTCTTTCATCCTGAAGACATTGGAGAAGCTGGTCGAGATATATGTCAGGGATGAGGTGCTTTTGGCCTCCCCGCTGCACAGAGGGCAGCATGCTTTTCAGGTAGGCTTCTCGGTAGAAACTGCGCTTCATGCTATCGTGGCAAAATTGGAGCATCAGCTGGAACAAAAGGTGTATGCTTTGGGCACTTCCTTGTATATAGAGTGTGCTTGCAGCAATACTTCTCCAGAAGTCATCTGTCGGGAAGCTTTGAGATGTGGCGTGCCAGATCAGCTAGTATGCTGGACAGGAAGCATGCCACACCGAAGGAGACTCGAAACCAAATGGAGCGAAGGCCTAGTAAACGGAATCGCCCAACGTCGTTGCCCACATGAAGTTGTCCTGTCGCTTCTCCTGTGGTGTATTGTAGTGGACGGCTTTCCTCCGAATCCATATAAAGAGGGGTATTATACTCTGGGGTATGCGAATGACTTTGTAATCCTAGTCAGGGGGGGCTCATCTGGAAACGTTGATGGGTCTTACAAGGTCAGCGCTGCGCATCGTAGAGCTCTGGTGCGATAGGTCAAGACTATGGGTAAATCCGGAAAAGGCCAGCCTGGTGATTTTCACGAGAAATTATAAAGTGCCGAAAGTTGAACCTCCTGGATTCTGCGGCAGGAAGCTGACTGAACTGGGCAAAGCACTTGGAGACCCACGGCAGAAAGTTTGTCATGACTTTTTGGATCTGCAGGAGAGCCTTTAGATTGACGTGGGTTCTAGGGCCTAAAATGCTTGCATGGCTCTACTATGTTGTCCTTAAACCAAGGCTCCTATATGCGGCCGTGATTTGGTGGACGCAGGCGGGATGTTGAACGATGCAGGACAGGCTGCGAAGATTATAAACGCTAGCGTTTAGTGGTTTGACGGGAGCAATGATGACTACGCCCTCAGCGGAGATGGGATTCATGCGCTGTGAAGAACCCTCACATCTTCCGATAACTACCGAATTTAAAGATGAGGCAAGATAAAATAACAAAACGCTTCAACTTTACCAAAACTTTCCGTGTCTGCATTGCAAGCTGGGATTAGTGAAAAGCAAATGGTAACCCGCTCCTCCAAGGGGCAATCTGGTATACAGATGGCTTCAGGAGAGTAGGAGGGTTAAGAGTCTATGACAGAACGAGAGGCAGGGAGATCGGGATCCCACTTGGGCGACATGCTACTGTCTTTCAGGCGGAAGCTACATGCAGAAAAAACCTAAAGGGCTCTCATATGGGTCCCTGGTCACACAGGGTTCAAGGGCAAAGAAAAGGCGGACCAGTTGTCAAAATGTGGCGCAGTAAGTGAGTACATAGGACACACGATACCTTACGTAACAAAACTATGATTTACAAGTTTCTCTTCCTGATATTTTCGGTTAGCTCAAAGCGTAGCTAAACGCATACGAAGCGTATGCGAAAAGTACAATTCTAAGCCTAAAATACTGCAATGAGTATTATAGGCTCATATTTGCTTAGTCCGCCCCTTTGTCGCCTTAGAGGCTATTACTGTAATTTCCGCGGGGATCATGTATTTTTGGTGTCCAGATTACTAGTAAAACTTTTTATCACGTCTCGATTTTTGAGAAATCATCAAAGTTCTTGAAATTTCACTTCTGAATACAATCACCCCGGGAAAGATGTATTATAGGCACCAAGACTACCAGAAAAACTTCTAAGTACATTTAGATTTTGGAAAAATCATCAAAGTTCTTTAAATTTCACTTCTGAATACAGTTTTGCCAAAAAAAATGTATTGAAGATATCCAGACTACCAGGACATCTTCTTAGTACTCTTGTTCTTCGAGAAATAATCAAAGCTCTTTCAACTTCACTTCTGAATACAATTTCCTCGGGGAAGATGTATTATAGGCACCTAGACTACCAGGACCACTTATAAGTATGTTTTGATCTTCGAAAATCATTAAAGTTCTTTCAATCTTACTATGAATATAATTTCCTCAGGGGAGATGTATTTCAGGTAACTAGACTACCAGAACAACTTCTTAGTACATATAAAAGTTCTTTAAATGTTACTTCTGAATACAATTTCCCTCAAGAAGATGTGTTATAGGCACCTGGACTACCAAGATAATTTCGTCTTATGTTTTGGTCTTCGATAATTCATCAAAGTTCTTTAAATCTTATTTCTGAATATAATTTTCACGGAGATGATGTATTTTTAGCACCTAGATTACTAGAAAAGCTTTTGAGTTCGTCTCAATTTTTGAGAAATCATCAACGTTTTTTAAATTCCACTTCTGACTACAATTTCCTCGGGGAAGATGTTATTTAGGCACCTAGACTACCAGAACAATTTCTTGGTATGTCATGATCTTCGATAAATCATCAAAGTTCCTTAAATTTCACTTCTGAATATAATGTGACCAGGTAAGATGCTTTTTGAATTTCACTTTTAGATACGATTTCCTTGCTAATGGTAAATCTGTGTCTTCTAGTCTTTAAAATTGTTTAAAAAACTCGTAATATACATAATATATATAAAAAAAACTTGAAGCATTCATTCATGTGTAATACGTTTACTGGGTATCCGCCTAGGGTAAGTTCACTTTTATCCTAAAAAATGACTTTCAACATCATCTACTTGTCGTTAATTAAAATGAAAAAAATTCCGTAAGAATTGCCCATCAATTTTGTTGTTGAAAGATATAATCAGCTTCTGAAAGAAATATTTATCTATATGTATAAATCGCCAAGTACTTTTCTGTATAAAACACCCAACTCTTTGTATATGACGATGCTGACACAAAAATTCATCAAAAAATACAAATTTTTAACAAAATAGGTGAATCTTCAGCCAAAAACATTCATTTTCATCTATGCAGTTGTATTTTTTACATATAAAGAGGCAATTTTTTCAAAAAAGACGAATTTTCTACAAAACAGTTGAATTTTTTTCATTGAAAATACATCTGAATTTTCAACAACAAAATGTGTTTTCGAGCAAATATTCATATTTTTAACTGAAGAGATTTCCAAGAAAAATGGAAATATTTCGTCAAGCTCTGTCAAAATAAAACTGGTTTAAAAGTTTTGTATACCTTTTTTCAGTAATTTCGTTACTAAAGCGGCTTTCAAACACTTTTTTCAAAGTTACGTATCAGCGAATCTCTACATTAATTTTTTGGGTCAAAGCACTTGATTTTATACAAAATTTCCCCGCCTATCCGGTGTCGCTATTTTATGTTTCGACAGCTACATAATTTTTTCAAAGTCTAAAAATGGTATGGTTTTACGCAATTTTCAAAAGATTTTTACAATTTTTTAAAACGAGCTAACGAAACCAGATAAGCGAAATAATTTTGTTTGAATCAAGTATTTTTAGCGAAAAAAGCACGTCCATTGACTGCACATGTATTTCTAATTCAAATTTAATTATACAGTCGCTGAAAATGTCGTTTTCATTAACAAACATAATATCGGGGTTCTCAATTTTAAAACTTATCATACAATTTGTGTTAATTATATTATCAAACTTTTGTTTATTTTTGAATTTAATCTGAGCAACAAAATCTAAAATTGATTGAGTACATTGATTACGAATAACATTCTCATCATCTCGATGTAATTTGTAAATGCCAGTTTCAATCCAAGTTTTTCAAATTTCAAATTTACAAAAATAAAAAATTTATTTTAAATATGATGTGGAATAATTTTTTTGCCGATAAATTCAATTTTATTTAATCTGGAATTAATTTGATTTAAAGGAAAGTGAAAATCTTTGATTTCAAGATTAAGAATGTTGATAGACAACCGGAAGGATAGAGAACGTCAATGTTTTGAATTATTCTGATCGTTAAAACATAAATTTAAACATTTAAGCTTATGAATGATGTGTAGTGGAATCAAACCAGAACGTCTGCAGCAGAGTAGAAAGATCCTTTGGTGATAATGGTAGCCTTCTTAGGGTCACATTTATAGACTTTTTTGTATTTATTAATGCTAAATGTACGCTCGTGTTTATAAAAATGTTTATATTAATCATGTGAATGATTTTTCGATCAAAGCTGGTTGTCAATTAGTACAAATAATTTAATTCCAATAATAATTAAATAGAGAATTTTTTTCTATGTGAAATTTCAAACTGACACATTTGTTTATAAAAATTGTTTTTGTAAATTAGGAAAATTGGATAGTTTTTGAGAGAATATTTTTCTTTGTGTTTGTAAAAACAAATTTTTATTGAACGCTACATATATTTTTATTATTACAGTCCATTACACTAAATTCACACATTATCCCTTAAGAAAAAACACTACTGATTCAACACTCCAGGAACTGCGTCTGTCTTTTAAATATCTCTAAAAGTACTTATTGCCTAAAAATTTTTTTGCATTTTTTATTTTATTTTATTTTTTTTGTAGTACACAAGGATTATTTCGGAAAACCCCGTGTGTAATACAGAGGATTCATGTATGACTATAGTCTACAGGCAAGTATGCCAATTTTTTAAATATTTATTCAGGTATTTTTGGTTATTGTTTGAAACCTTATACTATATTATATTGACAGGTTATAATAATCATAGGTTATAATTATATTGTAGAAAGATCAGAAGTCGTCATATGTGTATCATCCTTTGTTTCACTTGCCATTCTCTTTATCCACTTTGATTTTATTTACTTTCACTGAAAATGAAACGATATTCAATTTAAACGTTTGCATCATAAATAACATTTAATTCAGAATTGGTATTTCAATGAAGAACGATTTTAATTGTTAAACAAAAAAAAGTTGAACTCATCTACAAACGACAAATATTCAATAAAATACATGAACCCTCGACGGAAAAATAAAGTTGCTTGAATCGTAGAAAAAATATTCCTTGTCTCTAAGTAGAATAAGCGTTTCTTTGATTCAAAGCAATTTCTTTTCATTGAAAGACATTTCTTTGGGATGAAATATGGGAGCGCACACATATTACGTAACATTATTTCCGACATTTCTTACCCCCCCCCCTCCCAGGGCAGAGACCGGAAAATTTTCTTCACCCCCCCCCCCACTTTTTAAATATTTTTTTAGTTACACGAATATTTAAATTACAAGAAAGCAGTATTATCAGTTTGTTTTTAAATTAATATCAACATAAGTCTTATAATATTCTTCAGAAAATTAGAAAAGATTCTTGAATGTTTCAGATGTGTCCAAAAAAAATCTAGAATATTAGAAAAAAAATATTTATTTTACAGGATTTTACAAAATATTAGGAAAAATTCGAGCCTTTTTGAAAGACATTTAGGATTTTTCGAAGTTTGGACGAAATAAAAAATATTTGATAAATTTTCGGAAATGATTTCAAGTTTTAAAATATTTCAAATCTATCAAAAACCTCTTAAATTATTAAAAATATTTTTAGCTCACTCAAATTTTTCTCAAAATTTTTAAAAATCATTCAAAATGTAAAAAAATTGCCTCAAAATCTTTCAAATTTTCCTAGAAATTTTAGGAAACTTTCCTATTCACTTGAAACCATTCAAAATTCTTTTAAAGCTTCTAAAATATTAGTTTGAAGTCTTTTTGAAAAATTTGAATTTCTTAAAATGCTTTACAGTTTAAAATTCTTTTCCAATCTCTTTTTTTGATTTTCTAATCTTACCAAATTGAAACATGTTGATTTAAAATCTTCTACTCTTTTTCGAAATTTAGAGAAATCTTTTGAAATGTTTTTAAATCTTTTTCAATTTTCTCTTAAAGTTATTTATCAAAAAAATTATCATAAAAAATCCCAAAAATCTTAAGAAAATTCTTTTTCAATCCCTTCTGAATTGCTAAACCTTCTAATATTTTTAAATTATTCAATTTGTTCATGAATTTTTTTTTATGCAAAATTAAAAAAAATTTCTTAAAGTCTTTCAAATCCTTCTTTGAAAATTTTAGAAATCTTTTAAAATAGTTTGAAATCTTTTTAAATATTCTCTTAAAATTAATTTTTCAAAATAAAAAATGATTTTAATTTTTCCAAGGAACCTAATGATTTTTTTTTTCATTTTCTTGAAACCTTACAAAATTCCTAAAATATCTTACAAGTTTTTATTTTTCTTTAATCGTTTCAAAACTTCTAAGTATCTCTTAAATTTACTCAAATTTGTTCTAAAATTATGTATAACGGCAAAATTTTGCTTTAAAATCTTTTACTATCTTTTCAAAAATTTTAGGAAATAAAGTGGAATGTTTTGTAATCTTTTACAATTTTCTGTTATAATTCATTAAGAAAAAAATATTTTTAAGATTCATGGATGAATCTTAAGAATATTTGTTACAATGTGTAATTCTAAAATCATTTAGTATCAAAATTTTCCATTTCTGATCTTCATTTTTAAGGGTACATTTTCAATTAAAAGAATTCTGAAATGCAGTTTCGAAGACTCACACAATAAAATAATAATAGATTTTTCAATTGAAATTTGTTGACAAAAAACGTTTTAAAACGATCAACCGAAAATATAAATTAATCAATGATTTTTTAAATTTAACTGTAGTTCGTGTATTTGAAATTCTAGATCTGTTAAAATTGAACAATTTACAGATTTTGACAGAATTTCGAAGAGCTAAATTTGAACTTTGAACGTTACAATGTTCATTTCAATTGATCTAATTGAAAAAAATTTCATTTGTAAATGAAAATGTTGCATTTTGATTTGTCAATAACAGATAGAATTGTATTCACTTAGAGAAAATTCGAGTAAGGTGAGGAGATATTTAGAAGTTTTTAAATAGAATTTTGAACAAAAGCAAATGTTGATACCTAATTAACAATTGAACTTTTATAAATTTGGATAAAATTGGAATTAGTTTGAGAGTTATTTAGAAGTTCTGAACAAATTCAAAAATAATTTAAAACTTGAAAAGATTGTAAAAAATTTTTGAAAAATTGAAAATGATTTTTCATTTAAAAAAAGTATTTTTTTTTTAATTTCGCAGGATTCATCAAAAATTTTAGGAAAAGAAGGAATCATTCCAAATGATATTTAGAAGCTTTGAAACAATTTCAAAAATAATTAAAAATTTGCGAAGATTGCAAAAAACTTAAAATAAAATAAATAAAATAAATAAATATTTTTGAATATTTAAAACCTCTCAAATTCCTTAAAATATTTTTCGCTAACTCGAATTTTTCTTGAAATTTTGAAAAATCATTCAAAATGTAAAGAAATTGCCTTGAAATCTTCCAAATTTTCCTAGGAATTTCAAGAAAATTTGTTTATTCACTTGAAACCTTTCAAAATTCTTCCAAACCTTCTAAAGTTTTGGCTTGATATCGTTACAAAAATCTGATTTTTATCAATTCTTTTACAGTTGGAAATTCTTTTTCAATCTCTTAAAATCTTCTAAATATTTATTGAATTTACTCGATTTTTTAATCATACCAAATCGAAACATTTTTGTTTAAAATCTTCTACTCTTTTTCAAAATTTGAGGAAATCTTTTGAAATCAAAATTCCTAAAAAATCTTATAAGTTTTTATTATTTTTTAATCGTTTCAAAATGGTAGGAAATTAATCTTCTTGGTAACTAATTTACCTTTTTTGTTGAAAATGCATGCATTTCGTTGAAAATTAATTTCTTTTTGGTAAAAAAATTAATCTTTTAGGTTCTAACTTCATTTCTTTGGCTTGAAATTTTATTTTTTATTGAAGATTAATTCTTTTAACTGAAAACTTAACCATTCAATGTTTGGTTAAGCATCAATCTTCTTCAGTTGAAAATTCATCTATTTTTTTTAAATTTCCGTATTTTTTTGAAACTTTGTATTTTGTGGTAGAATGGTAATCTTCTTGGTAACTAATTCACTTTTGCTGAAAAATTCAACTATTAGGTTGAAAATTTCATTAAAAAATGAAATATTTGGTTGAAAATTCATGTATTTTGTTGAAAATTATTCTTTTTTTTATAGAAAATTAAACTTTTTGGTTGAAAATTCATGTATTTGGTTAAAAATTATTCTTTTCTGGTAGAAAATTCATCTTCTGGGTTTTATTCTGGGATTTATTTCTTTATTGTAGATGTATCATTTTAGTTAAAAGCTCATTTCCTTTGTTAAAAATTTAACACATTTTTTTGAACATTTTTTTTTCTACTAAAAATGTAGCTATTCCATGTTTGTTATAAAATTGATCTTTTCCAGTTGAAAATTCACTCATTTTATTAAAAACTTGTATTTTTTAATAAAAAATTCAATTTTTTTGATAGAAAATGCATATTTTTGTGCTGTAATTGCTACTCTTTTTTTAAATTCGTCTTTATGACTTTACAACTAAACATTTTGTATAAGATAATAATTTTCCTTTGTTAATTGAACAATCTTTCTTTGTTAAAAATTTAACTCTTACGTCGAAAATTCGTATTTTTTGGTTTAGCAGTTTTTTCATCGAAAATGAAAATATTTTTTGTTGGAAATATCAACTATTACACTTTGTGTCGATAAATCATTTTTTTAATCAAAGATTTATCAGTTTGTTTGAAAATTTAACTATTTTGTTGAAAATTCCCTTTTCCTTAATTGAAAATTAATTATTTTAACTGAAAATGTTATATTAAAATTTTACATTATTAAATCTTAAATTTTTGTCAGTTCTTTTTTAAAGAAAGATTAAAAATGTTACGTACTCGAGTTAAAAATACCCCCCCCCCATGCCCACATAAAAGACCGTTACGAAACAAGAACCCCCTCCCCCCTTTTTAATGTTACGTAATTACAATCTTTTTTATTACGTATGCCCATGTTATACACAAACGGTTTATACACTGGCCCGACGTATTCCGAGTTTAGCCGACTGGTCACGAAGAGTAAGACTCGGAGAAATTCACACGTGTAGTAAGCGATCGAATGCTATTTTTCCTTATTCGACGCTTATTCCATCGTCATTTCTCTTAGCGGCGCGTTGCGTACGGCTACACTTGTGATTTTTTTCCTTAGCCGTTGATTTTGAACGATTTTATTCGTATGCGAATCATTTCATTTTATGCAATAAGAAGCTTATATTATACATAACAAAAAAAATTCCATCGACAGTTACACTGTGTTAAGTAGAATAAAGCTATGCTTATTTTAACACCGTCTACAGATTTTTTATTTTAAAAAATCATGATTTTAGAGTGGTTTACCCCTCGTAGCGAACATTCGCCTAGAGTAAACCCATCCACTCTACTAGGTACTTGGCGAACATTTACTCGGCACTCGCCGAGTAGCGAATGTGAGTGCAGTTCCACCGAACGAGCGTAGGCGGCGTGACGTCGCTTATACGTGAGTGGCGCGGCCTATCCAGCGCCTTGGAGGTGGAGGGGTACATAGAAGTGAGCGAGGTAGCATCAGCGGTCTTTTTTCAATCTCTGGATCCCCTCCACCTCTAAGCCACTGGATAGGCCGCGCTACTCACCTATAAGTGACGCCACGCCGCCTAAGCTCGGTCGGTGGAACTGCACTCTGTGTTGATCGGGCTTAACGAAACAAGAACCCTCTCCCCTCCTTTTAATTTTACGTAATATGTGAACGGTCCCTTAGTACAGGTAGGGCTGTAGGGGAGGGGAGGGTAAGTGAGGGGTAGGCAGAGGAGAATTAGGGGAGGGGCTGCATCAGAAGGGAATTCATGAGCGTGGCTGTGAGGGGGAAGTGGTAGGGTATGTAAAACACTGCAGTTGTAGGGAAGTATGCGATGTGACAGCAAGTGAGGGATGGATGGAGGGCAAGTTAAGGGACAAAGTAGAGGAGGGGAAGAGGAGAGTTAGATAGGGGAAGTATAAAATGTGAGTGGGGTGTGGGAGGATATGCGAGGAAGTAGGGGGACGTATGCGAAGGAATTTAGGGTTGGGTCAGTAGGAAATGAGTAGTAAGAGTATTAGGCAAAGGTATGTGGGTGTGAGGGGGGAGAAGTAGGAAGAGGAACAGCATGATAAGGGTGGGTGAAAGGGAATTAAGGGAGGGAAGCTCAGGTGGTTGGAGGGGGAATTATGCGAAGGAACTTGGGTTAGCGGAAGGGGTATACATTATCTAAAAAAATAGTATGAACTTTGCATACAGAAGATTGAACGAACTTACTGCTTATAATAGTAGTCTGTATGGACGTCCACTTCATCTTGCGTCGCGCACGGTAGCACTGCTTTGATGACATCGTGTAGCATATTTTTTTCATCATCCTTGCTCGGGCCATGTCCTGTATAAGAATTTCCCAGTTTTGTAAGTTTTGGTGTTGCTTTATCTATCATTTCACTCTCCGTACCAGCTTTACATTTATTTATATCTTGAGGGTGTATATTAAAATGATTTTTCAAAACGCCTTTTGCCGTATCATCGCCAGCCATATTTGCAGCGCTTTCTGAGAATCCTTAATTTCAAGAAAAAAATGATATCAGTAATAAAAACGTGGGATACTCTATTAAAAAAACGCTTTTTAAATTAGGAATCATTCACAAATTATGCAAAACGATTTGCGGGGTGGAGCATTTGGTAAAATTTTACTGTTTTTCATGAGGGGGTAATAGGGAAAAACTGAAGGATCTTACGTGAGTAAAATTTCTAAGTAAAAAACAAACTTCAAGATATTACAACTTCCAGGAAAATTCAGCAGAAATTTGATTGGTTCAAGTAAAAATGAAAATTTTCACTAAAAAATATACATTTTCAACCAAAAATGGAATTGTCACATTTTAAGATGAAAACATTAACATCCAACCAAAAAAGATCGAATTTTTAATCAAGTAGTTATATTTTGACACAAAAATATGAAGGTTTAGCGAAAATGAATAGCTTGCTGCCAAAAAGGTGGATTTTCAAAAAAATAAATTAATTTCCAAGCAAGCATTTGAAATGAATATGAAACAGAAATAAAAAAAACAGCAATAAAAATTATGACAACGAAACAATTATAAAATTATTATTATAAATTTTTTCTTCATTTTTATTATTATTATAAAACAACAATTTTCAACAAGATATATGAATTTTCGATCAAATATTTGAATTTTAAACTGAAAAAGTTAAATTTTCAATCAAAAGTGGAAGACTTTTTTAGTTAGAAAATTCACTTTCATACGAGAAAAAGAAACGAACTTTCATCAACATGCCTGAATATCCAAACAAAGAAATACATTTTTAACCTAAATTTAGATTTTTAACCAAAAATTGAGTATTTCTTTCAGTTCAAAAGTGAATTTTTAACCAAGAGACTGTATTTTTCACAATTTGTGTTTATTCATCTTTTTTCGTATCTTGTATAGTTTGACCGTAAAATGGAATTTTTTATTTTTCATTTTTTTTTGTGCGGTCAAAATTTGAATTTCATATCTTCCGTCTTTCGCTCAAAAAGTTCAGTTTCGTTTTTATTTTGAAAATGCTATAACTCCGGTTATTTTTGTTCATAAAAAAAAGTCATGAGAATAAATTGTTCGTCTTTTTGTGTACTACTGAGAACCGTACATAAAATCTTCAAATCTTGAAGAAAGTGGTCTTAAAAATTTTGAAAATGCGCTCACAATTTTAGAATTTTGATCAAAAATGGCTAACTGACGAACTTGTCCTTTGTTTTAGGACACTTTATGAGTATACCAAAGCCCAATCCAATCTATCAATTTTTTCGAAAGATATCGTGCTCACAGACAGCCATACAGACAGACATACAGGCAGACATACAGCCAGGTAGACGCATTGGTAAAAACACAAATCTAATACCTACTCTGATGAGAATGAAAAAAATTAGTCAAAGTAGGTGCCAACAAAATAAAAACAAAATTTTTGAAAAAACGTTTTGAAATAACAAAATTTTTAAAAAATGTATAAAAAAGTTTTTTGCAAAATTTGTCAAAAAAAAAACTTTGAGAAGAAATTTTCAAAACAAAATATTTGAAAAGAAATTAGAAGAAAAAAAAATATTCAAACAAAAATTTTTAAATATAAAATTTTGCAACAAAATTGATGGAAAAAAAAGTTTTGAAAAAAAATTTATGGAAAAAAATGTTTGAAAAGAAATTTTCAAAACAAAATGTTTGAAAACAAATTTTCAAACCAAAATGTTTGAAAACAAATTGAAAACAAAAATGTTCGAAAAGAAAGTTAAAAAAATAAAATTTAGAATAAAATTTTTTTTTAATTTTTGAAACAAAAATTTGTCAAACAAAAAATTTGAAAAAAAAATTTTTGAAAACAAATTTTGAAAACAAAATGTTTGAAGAGAAATTTGAGAAAAAACGTTTTAAAATAAAAAATTTTTTTAAGGAAAATGTATAAAAATTTTTTTTTTAAACAAAATTAAAACATTTTTTTAAGAAACGTTTTGAAATAACAAAATTTTTTTTAAATGTATACAAAAAATTTTTCAACAAAATACTTTAAAAAGCAATTTTCCAAACAAAATATTTGAAAAGAAATTTGAAGAAAAAAAAATATTCAAACAAAAATTTTTAAATATAAAATTTTGCAACAAAATTGATGGAGAAAAAAAGTTTTGAAACAAAATTTATGGAAAAAAATGTTAGAAAAGAAATTTTCAAAACAAAATGTTTGAAAACAAATTAAAAAAAAAATATTTGAAAAAAAATGTTGGAAAAGAAATTTAAAAAAATATAATTTAGAATAAAATTTTTTTTTTAATTTTTGAAACAAAAAATTTGAAAAAAAAATAATAAAAAAGAAGTTTGGAAAAAAAAAGTATGGAAAAAAATGTTTGAAGAGAAATTTGAGAAAAAACGTTTTAAAATAAAAAATTTTTTTAAGGAAACTGAATAAAAGTTTTTTGTTAAACAAAATTAAAACATTTTTTTAAGAAACGTTTTGAAATAACAACATTTTTTTAAAATGTATACAAAAAATTTTTCAAAAAAATACTTTAAAAAGCAATTTTCAAAACAAAATATTTGAAAAGAAATTTGAAGAAAAAAAATATTCAAACAAAAATTTTTAAATATAAAATTTTGCAACAAAATTGTTGGAAAAGAAAAGTTTTGAAACAAAATTTATGGAAAAAAATGTTAGAAAAGAAATTTTCAAAACAAAATGTTTGAAAAAAAATTTAAAAAAAAAATGTTTGAAAAAAAATTTTGGAAAAGAAATTAAAAAAAAATAAAATTCAGAATAAATTTTTTTTCAATTTTTGAAACAAAAATGAATGAATTTTGACCAAAAACGATGAATCTTCAACCGAAAAACTACAGTAGTTCAACTTTCAACCACGTATTTGAAGTTTCAATTTAAAAAAAGTTCAAGTCGAAAATGGATAAGTTAAATTATCAGGTAAAAAACTAGTTTTCTACTAAAAAAGACTGCATTTCCAATAAACTGGTTTGATTTTCACAAAAAAAAAAGAAATGTTCAATTACGAATAGTAATTGGAAATAGAATAGTGGATATTAATACCAGGAAAAAAATTAATTTTAAATAGGAATTGTTGATAATATCAAAAAAACGCCTATTGCAATTTTTAGATTACCTAGAAACAAAATTTAATTAATTTAATTTCTTCACTTATACTCACCCAAAGAAATTGCCACCAAAGCGAGGATAAAGAGCTTCATCCTGGACGTGATTCAAAATTCACCCAAAAAAATCTGATAGTAAGACTTTTAGTAGAAACAGTAATTTTACTTCTTTCTGTTCCCAATGAGGTCGAGACACTGATTTTGAGCCATTTATATACTCAAATTTTTGACCCAGTTACCTTGTCTCCGTTTCAAATTGGTTCATCATGAATAGGAAACACGCGTACGAAAAGCATTCTTTCTCATCAAGGTTTTATTTACCGGACCTTAAACTCGTTCCGAATAACATGTTTTTCAACCTAGATTTAAAATTCCACGCATTTTTTAATTCAATTTTTTTTTAAACTTTTTTTATATTTTCAGCCTGAAAATTCGTTAATTTTGCAGAAAATTCGTTCTCTTGCTTTGAAAGTTATGTGTTTGGGTATTTTTGCCCAATTACGTAACATTTTTAATTTATGAATTTTCAGCACCATCAACTTTGCATATAAAAATTTTTAAATAAATAATTTTATTTCATCATAAAATTTATTTCCAAATCTTTCTAAACATTTCCTAACTTTCTTACATTTTCAGGGAGATAGGAAAAATTAAATTATGGGCAAAAACTTATTTTGAAGAATTGGAAAAAAAAAAATTAGAAGCTTTTTAATAATCATGAAAGATTCTAGGAGATTGTATTTTTTTCAAGATTTCTGGGGAAATTTTTGATGGTCCAGGTTTTATTTTAAAAGGATAATTTTAAGTTTTGATGATTTCAAAATATGTGGAAAAAGAATATGAAAGACTTTGAGACAATTTTTTAATTTTTCAGGATTTAAAAATTTTTCGGTAAACTGAATTTTGCAGGGTGTCAAGAGAATGAAAAAAATGTTTTTAAGATTCATCGGAAAATTTTTATCCTTAAAAAATTAAAGTTGCTTTGATTTGTGGGCTCATTTCACAAAATTCTTTCATTTGGTGAAAAAAACTATGAATTTTTTTCAAATTTTTTGAACAAGGGGATCTTGGTTCCCACGGGGGTTAAACCACCCTCAACCGTAAAAAATCCGTACTTTCTCACAGGTTTGATAAAAAATTCTAGTTTTGCCTAAATATCGAAGAAAGTGGTCAATGAAAGGAATAAAATGAAAAAGTATAGAAAAGTTGTGAAACATTCCCCAGAAATTAAGAAACACCCCTTTTTGAACAAAAAATGAATTTTCGAAATTCCTGCATTTTCTATTACAAATATTGCATGAATTTGATACGAAATAATCACAAAAATTATTTTAAAAAATGTATTAGCTACAAAACAGATAACATAAGGCACCCTTAGTGATAAAAAGCTACCCCTATTCAAATTTTTATTATAGATTTCTTATTTAATGAAAGAAACTTCTATCGAAAAATACGTATAAAAATATATGAAAAAATATATAAAGATACCATGCATTTTATAAATGGTTAATAACACCCCTTATAAGAAATAAACGACCCCTTAACGCAACAAATTTTCGACTGATAATAAATTAAATTATTCTACTCAAAATGTTGCAAATAATTGCATTAGAAGCTGCAAGAAGCTCAATCATTAAATTTTTTTTAAAAAGGGTTGTTTTTTACTTCCTGAGGGTGGATTTTCCAATTTCGTGTACATTTTCATTATCTTAGCTTTTCTGATGAGAGTTTACAATTTGTAGTCAAAAATTGAATAATTAGATGAATTACAATTTTTAAAGGGGTAGTTTTTGGCCAATAAGGGTGCCTTATTTTATCTATTTTGTAGCCAATATTTTTTTTATATTGTTTGTTATTATTTTGCCGCAAATATATGAAATATTTACAATCGAAACTGCAG
This sequence comes from Andricus curvator, assembly GCA_932195095.1. Lineage (NCBI taxonomy): Eukaryota > Metazoa > Arthropoda > Insecta > Hymenoptera > Cynipidae > Andricus > Andricus curvator. Next base: position 218,669 of record CAKNYM010047642.1, read on the forward strand.
GAAGTTTCAAAATTCATTTTTTGTTAAAAAAAGGGGTGTTACTTAATTTATGCGGAATATTTTTCAATTTTTTCATACCTGCTAATTTATTCCCTTTTCTAAAAATTTTCTACGATATTTAGCCTAAACTAGAATTTTTGTATTATACCTGTGAGAAAATACGGATTTTTACTTTTTTTATTTAAACTGAAAATATTCATACCGGACGATCAGTGTATTAAACGAAGTTAAAAAAATCTAAAAATTTTTGATATATACTTTATCCCAAATTATTTTTTGAATTTAAAATAATAACAAGTTTTTTATCAATAAATTTCTATCATCAAGATATTCACTTACTATATTATAAATAAATAAATGATTTCAATTGTAACACAATTTTTTTAATTGTTTAAATTCGAAAATTTTTTCATTGACAAAAATATTCAATGCGGAAATCCTTTGTTCTAGATTCTCTAGATGCAAGGTAGTTCAGTCTCGACGATAACAAACTTTCGTGAATAAACACCACATTTTTGAGAAAAACATCATATTTTTAGAAAACGAAGGTGAAATCATTTCTTATGGCCTACTTTTATCTTTTCGTTATTTCTCATTACTTGGAATTATTCCATAATTGTAATTATTATAATAATTAATATATTAATGATTTATTATAATCGGCATAATATTGTATCAATATAAGAATTATAATTAGTTAAATTTTCAGTGAGAAAAAAATTTTGCAACAAAAATTATGAATCTTCCACTAATTTCCACTAAGAAAATTAATTTTCACTAAATAGTAGAATTTTCAACCAGGAAGATTGATTTTCTGCTAAGAAGACAAGATTTTAGTGAAGTTTATTAATTTTTAACAGAACAGTTTAATTTTGTAATGAGAAATATCAATTCACAACAAGAATCGAGTAGTGAAATTTTCAGTTAAAAATTAATTTTTAACCACAAGAAAAAACCTTTCAATCAAAGAAATGAGTTTTCAAATAAATTGATGAATCTTCAGTTGGAATTTTAACTTTTTAAATTCATCTTTTTGAACAAGAAACATTTTCTTCATTTGAAAGCTTACTATTCTGATCCAACTTTTTTTTTCAATCAAAATTAATTTTCTTTTTTTTTAAATTATCTTTTTTGTGAAAAATTAAACTATTTTGTCCAAAATCTATTTTTTTTTTTTTTGCTGAATATTCGATCCAAAATGTTGAAGTTTCAAGGCAAAACAAGAGTTTTTTACAAAAAATTTGAATTTGCAATTCTATAATAAGAATTTTTACTTCCAACATGATCATTCAAAATGTACAAAAAAATTGCCTTATAATGTTCTCAATTTTTCCAGGAATTTTAAGAAAATTCGTTTATTCTCTTCAAACCTTTCGAAATTCTTTTGAAGCTTCTAAAAGTTTTTTTTTGAAATATTTAAAATTCTACATTTCTAAAAATATTTCGAAGTTTGAAATTCTTTTTTAATCCCTAAAGGAATCTCTTCAATTCTTCTGAATATTTCTTGAATTTACTCGATCTTTAATTTCTTAATTTTTTAATCCAGAAATCAAAACCAGTTTTGAAATCTTTTAAAATAATCTTTTAAAATTGAATTTTCGAAATAAAATATCATTTTAATTTTTCCCAGGAACCTTTTTTCTTATTTTCGTGAAACCTTACAAAATTCACAAAAAATCTTTGCAAGTTTTAATTATTTTTTAATCGTTTCTAAATTTCTGAATATCTCTTAAACTTACTCAGATTTTTCTTAAATTACGTAATATGGCGAAATTGCAAAATTCTGCTTTAAGATCTTTTACACTCTTTTTAAAAATTTCATGGAATAATTAAAAATGTTTTGTAATGTTTTTCAATTTTCTCTTTGAATTTATTACTGAAACGGTTTTACGCGTCTCCACATTTATATTATAAAACGCAAGAT
>CAKNYM010047643.1:0-44069 GCA_932195095.1 Andricus curvator
TGAATTTAGGAACTGCTACCCAGAAACACAGCAACGATTCAAGAAAAAAGAAAGATCAGCAACACAGCAATGGGGCAGGAGCACAAGAACAATCAGCAAAGAGGCAGGAACACAGGAAGAATCAGCAATGAGGCAGGAACACAGGAACGATGAAGAAAATTCAGCAACAGATCAGCATCTCAGGCAAAAAATGTTTGATCGAAGAATTGGATTCAGTTAATGGTTCAGGAACAGATCAGCAACAGTCAGCCGTAATCAGTGAATATCGAAGCCACTTTATTTTCACAAGTAAATAAATTAGTCCATTTAAAATCTCCTTGTACAATTGTAACAGCACACACTAGTAAAAATTCAATATTTAATTTGTTAATTTAATATCTCCATGAATTTAATGTTTTTTTATTCGCGAACAAGTAATATTTATAAACTAATATTGTTTATTTTTTTATTAATTTTCAGGTCCAATCAATCCTAAATACGAAATAGTTATCTGTTCTTTCCTATCGACTTAGGAAGAAAAGTTCAATTTGCGGACACAGCACTATCACTTCACGGAAGCTGCACAAGATGAAAACGCTCACAAAAACTCAGTTTTTAGAAGGATATACAAATTCCGCACATAAATTTCGATTTTTCCCGCACCAAGCAATCCCGGTGGCGACCCCCCAGATATGTTACGAGCCGCGCATGTCGTAGACGCAGAAATTATTTAATTGGTCGAGTTCTGTCTGATGTTAATCCTGAAAAGGAACCGGGAAATTTAAAATGTCAATTAATAAAATGCTACTGATTAATGAGGTGAAGAGTATAGTAATTTTTATTTATATAACTCTGCCACAACTAAGTCTGGATTTAACAACAGCTAAAGTTCGCGATCTCTACTCCAATTATTAGTGCCGAGTACAAAAATCTACAGTTCAACGAGGGAACCTGTAGCTGGGTTAAAGATAGAATATTATCTGCCAAGTCTCCGTCCCGTCACCCTTCACTCAGTCGTCACTCCCTCTCAAGCATCCCCACTCTCTGTTTCAGGCCCTGTCGGGGTGGGTGCACTTTCCGAAGTTACACGACTGGAAAAGGACCCTCCCCGAAGTAACCCGAAATTTTCCGGTTCAATCCGGTATTCCTTCGGATATCGTAGGCGAAAGAGAGTTTTCTCACTCATAAAAGTAATAAATTTAGATCTTTCCTTTACGTGCTTAACTGAACCCTAAGCAGATTATAAAAAGTTGTCGTTTTACGGAATATATTAATCCTAGCCACTTTAGGGCCCTATCCTCTAAAAATGCCTTATTTTCTATCCTACTATCCAGACTTAATTTCTCTTCCTTAATTCTAGTACATAAAAATTCAGGGTCTTACAAAAGGTCTTAAAACTAAATTTACAATGTACAGGTGCGTTGACCACTCGTAGACACATTTTGAGTTTATTCTAAGGGTAAATAAAATACCTTCTTTCCTGAATAAATGTACACCCTTCCCCCAAGGTCTTTTCTTAATTATTATTTATTCTGTACGTGAGAATTTCGCTTTTCAACAGATTCTAACATCTTCCCACGATAGAAACATTATAAATATTTCAGCGAATTTATTTGAAAGTTCCCGCATAATGAGATTCGATTAATTTAATCGAATGAGATTGTTCTTAGGATCACAAGGGGGAATTTTTTATTTTAAATTGATTTCTGAATTGTACAAATTTCTCTCTTAGCCTACTTTGAACAGGGACACCTTTCATTTTTAACATTTATTTCTATTTGGAAGGGAGAAAATTTTGACTTTTAACTATTTTATTATTTGGAAGAGGGACTTTTTTTAATTGAAACATTTTTATTGAGCTTGAAGGAAAAAAATTTGGATTTGAAACATTTTCCGAGTTGGAAATGAAATGTTGTTATTTGTAACACTTTTTTTCTGAATTGGGAGAGGAAATTTTGTTCCAACATTTTAAATGAGTTAAAGTCATGAAGATTTTGTACGTTTAACATATTTCTTAAGATCAAAATGGTAAATTTTGTATTTATAACATTTTTATTGAGCTAGTAGGGAGGACAATTTTGTTTAGAAATTTTTTCTGAATTGAAAGGGGACATTTTTTAAAGACATTAAATGATTTTAATGTGGACACATTCTGTTTCTATTTATTTGGAAAGGAGGACATTTCGTTTTTTAACTTTAAGTTGAATTTAGAAAAGGAGATTTTCTATATTTAACATTTTTATAGATTTGGAAGGCATGTTTGTTGAGCTCCAAGGGAGAAAATGTTTGTTTTCATTATTTTCCGAATTGGAAAAGGGCATTTTTATATTTGTAATCCTTTTTTTTTGTGAATTAGGAAAGGGCATTTTTTTATTTTGAAACTTTTGGTTGCAGTTCAGTTTTTATTATTTTAAATTTAAACATTTTCTCTTTTAGGGGCTTGCATTTTTTTTTTTGAAGACCCGGAAAAATGTTTGTAAAGCGGGGAAAAAACGAGAAATGCTGGGGATTTTTTAGTTTAACTTTAGCGACCATTCTGTGTAAGATGCTGAACTAAAATACTTGAATTGACGTATATACAATAGAATTTTATGACCAATCAAACTAATAGTCAAACTGGGATATTTAACTTTAATATTTTATATCTCATGCTTTTAATATTAAGAAATATTATTCTTAAATATTTTGTATGCTGCATAGAAAATATTAAATGTTATGCCGTAATATCTATATATTATGCTTTAATATCCAAATTTTTAATATCTATTTTTCTCCGTGTAGAACTTCAGAACACCGGAACTTACTTTCGCCTTCCTCTGTGCTATCTTCAGCCTCCTTTATTCTTTCTTGTTTTCCTTTGGTCTTGTTTAAGTTAGCATTACAATCCAAATCTTGGTAATATGTTCATCATGTGGCTCTATGAAATCTTTGTCATGAAATTCGAATGAATCGATTGCATTATATCCCTGCCATGTTCACCAGATTCCATGATATTGTCTCTAGCATATAAATCCATTTCCATGGAATTTCTGTCATATAGATTAGACCATGGCATTTATGTGCTCTAGATCAGGCTCCATTGGATTTCTGTGATGTAGATCGGGCTCCATTGAATTTATGTGATGTATATCAGGCTTCATTGGATTTCTGTTATGTAGATCAGGCTTCATTGGATTTCTGTGATGGAGATCAGGCTCCATTGGATTTCTGTGATGTAGATCAGACTCCATGTCATGTCTGGGATGTCTAGCAGTGGCATGTTCTTCACCGTTGATTCGGCGTTCGGAATCTCGTACACGTGGTTTCACAACTTTCAATGCATTCTGCATCTCTAACATAAGTTGAATTGAGCTTGATTGAGTTGTGGAATACCACGACATTTCTTCAGTGCAACTAGAAAAGGCAGAACAATTGGTATTTAAAAAAATTTCAAATCCTCAATTATTATGAAAACAAATATTAAATATTTTAAAGTACATTTTTTAAACAAACATAAACTTTAAAAAAGTCGAATTGTGCAAAAAAATTGCACAAGGTGGCTTAAAAAGAATTATGTTCTTTCAAAAACTTCTTTTAAAAACAAATACTCAAGAAAATCAATTTGTGCAAAATAATTGCACAAAATCTCCAATTAAAAAATATTTCAAATTGTGAAATTATCAGTCATGCGAATTGAGAAATTATCATTTGTGGGGCTTCTAACATAATTTTCAAACTGAGTTTATATACACTGATAATTTTCAACTATTACAACTTTTAGTTAGAAATTGTACTCGAAGATATGGTGACGTTTTTTGTCAAGTGGGAGTATAAGTCCTAGTTTGTGGCGAATATATCTGGGAAATGACCCTTCTTTCGAAACCCGTAAATGCCAGACGCCCTGCTTGGGGCGTTTGGGCACCTGAGCCAGGTGAAAAATTGGAAATTTCAAGTGATAGTATAATAGCCAATTTTCTTCTAGGATCGATTATTGAGGCCCCAAGTTTATTATTATTCAATCGTCAGACCGATACCTTGGGGATAACACACTGCCAGACTCGATAATTATATTAATGAAAAAACTTAGATTTTCAAGTGATAGTATCAGGTCTGGCGTTTTTAATAACATAAAGAATAGTATTCACAGGTAGAATTCGTAAAACGACAGACCGAAATTCCGGGGATAACACCTTGAAAATTAAGTTTGAAAATGAATAATTTTCCTCGAAAGTGTGGGTCAGAGCGGGAACCGAGGGACGAGAGAACAGCCGCGTCAGGGGAAAAGGCTGAGTGGAGAGGATAGCGTGCTACCGTGACTGCCGGCAACGTTCGGGTTCAACTGTCATGGTCCGGAAATTCCCGATTCCCGAACTACATGTGAAAACAGAATCAAAAATTGAGACACACTGGAATGAAAATTCGAATGTGTTTTTTGTTTGCTTCGTAATTTGCAGAGTCTCTCGAGGACGAAATATCTTGTTTTTCGAGGAAATTGGGCAATACGTATTTTACCGAATTACAAGAAAAAGTCCACAAAGTTATGCGTATTTGAAATGTTATGCTTTTTTGGAAAAAACCCAAATTTTTTCTTTAAATCTCTATAACTTGAGATATGTATCGTTTTTTTCTGATTCTGTCAGCGTTTATAGTCTTTTTTCGAAATCCACCGGAAAATATGAAAAAGGTTCAAAATTAACCAAAAATCAATTTTTGTATTTTTTCTCGCAAAGGAGATACAAAAAAATGTGATGATAACAGTTTGCACGTCTAAAAAAGTTATGTAAAAATGTATCTTGTTCTTTTTCGATATCTTGCACTGAGAAAACGAGAAAAATTAGAAAATTATATTTTTAGGGGGGGTGTCTTGTTCTCAAAAATGGTTTAGCCAGCATAAAGATAATAGGATACCTCCTTTATATAAGCAGAAAGTGTACACAAATATGGAAATAAATAAAAAGAGTGGGGTTTTGTAGAAATTATTTTTTATTTCTTTCTTCAAATTTTAAAAACATGAAAAAATGTTTTCTGGAAAACTCCACCTTCTCTCTTCTTTCCAATACTTTTTAAAACATTTCTGCTCATAAAAGAAAGGCATCCACTCAGCTCTATGTAGGCCACACCAATTTCGAGGCCGGGAGAATTTTTTTTCCTAAAAATATAATTTTTGAATTTTTCTCGTAAACAATGCAAGATATTGCAAATTGCAAATTGCCAAAGGAGCAAGCAATATTTTTCATACCACGTTTTCACATCTGCAGATATTTATTTTAACAGTTTTTCGTATCTGTCGCTGTTTTTGAGAAAAAAAGTGGAAAATTCTATTTTATAAAAAAAAATGTAACCACAAAAGTTATTTAGCCCGCGTAAAACTCAAAAGTTCCTTTTAAAAGAAAACAAAGTACAAAATTCAATACACATAACCTCATACAACTTTTTTTTCGCAATTATCCCCGAGAGAGCTTGCAACTTCAAGTGTAAAATCTGCCTTAGTTTAAATGGATTCCTTCGTTTGAAAACTAATAATTTCATAACTTTTATTGAGCATCAGTGAATTATTTTTATGAATAATGAATAAAAAGGCCAATCTAGCTTTGGCACAACTTTTTTTTATTTTAACAACATACAAACAGAACAGTAATAATACGAACAAAATAATAGTAATTCTCCAAACTCATGTCATTATTAAAGTTCAACTAATCATTATAATTTATTACTTTCATTAACAAGGTTTTGGAAGTAGCTTTGAAATTGAACTATTCTGTTAACAATCTTACTCAATCTCATACCATTTATCATTTCATAGCAAAATAGATAAATGTATTGCACTTAAAATCACATTTACTACAATCAATTAAAGGTGACCGAAGTAATCACAATGATTTCTTCAAACTTCTGGTCCTATTAATCTTCAACTTATTATTATAATTTACTGTCTTTATTCATAAAATATTCAAAGTATCTTTAGAGTGTAATTATTTTGTTAACAGTCGTCCTTGATATCACATTTTTTACAATCATTAGAATATGAACGAAGTATCAACATTAATTTCTTTAAACCCCTGGCACTATCAATCTTCAACTTATTATTTTAATGTATAATTCATAATAATGAAATACTTAAAGTATCTTTAGATTGGAATCATTTTGTTAGCAGTCGTCCATAAAATCACATTTTTCTACAATCCCTAGAAGATGAACGAAGTAACAACATTCATTTCTTTAAACTCCTGGTACTATAAATGTTTAACTTATTATTGTAATTTACTATTCTTATTGATAAAATATTCAAAGTATCTTTGGAGTGCAATCATTCTGTTAAAAATCGTACTTAAAATCACATAGAAGATCACTAGAAAATGGAAACGTGCTTACTATTTCCAATTCTTTTTCAAAACATGTCTTTTGCTTCTTTCCTTTTTTGCACTTTTTCCTTTTATTATAATTCTTCGATTTTGTCTTTTGAATTGATTGCGAATAGGCCTTTTCAATACATTTTTGTGTTCTGAATACGAATGTGTTTACGTGTATACGGGGAAAAAAGCTGTAGTTGAACTTTTGATACAGACAGAAAGACCATGAAATTTCTTCCTCCAGACCCCAGTTAACATAAAATATACGCACGAAACATTATAAGCGCATCAGAAGACCAAAAAGGAGTCTGTAAAGTAAAAAATTGATTTTCAAAAATCGTTTCTTTAAAAAAAAATTGATTTTACAATACTAGATACAGTATTATTTCTATACAAAATATTTCGTTTCTTTGTATTTTGTAACTATTTAGTACAATATAGCACGCAAGTCCTTCTTTTTCTCCAAGCTTAATCCGTTTTCGGTTTTATCTCCCGGTTTTCAGTTTTAAAACCCCATTTCCGGTTCCAATTTAGATATATTCTTTCACCACAATGTCCGGTAGAATTTCAGAGCATTTTTAAGCCAATAAAACGTGTTTTCCTAAAAATGGAACTTACATGATTATCCCGTGACACACTTAATTTCAAGATGTACGCCACACGCTTTTAATTTTAGTCACATTATCATTTTTACTGTATTATTATTGCAAGCCCCTTTTTCAGAGGGAATGATTTCGTCTCTTTTTGGTATACAATCTAATAAAAGCTTACTTCGAGACAAACTTTTTGTAATGATATATTTTTGTATGTGAGGTATACACGTTTTTCGTGCAGTGGGCTGATCTGTTAAAATTTATGAATATGTCAAAAATGCTCGTTTGGGTGCTTTAACCCTGATTTTCTGAAAAACTTGACGTAACAAGTAACTTAAGTTTTGTCCCCGGATTCATATTCAGCGCACAAGAATACTTACAAAAGACCTGGCAGAATGCAGAATACCGTGTAAAGCTCGGAATAGAGAAAAACGTTTATAAGTTGCACACGATTATAACTAACACCCCGATTTTCAAGGTCCAAAAAACTAAAAAAGGTGCGGCTTACATGCGTGTGAATACGGTATATAAAAAAGTAAAAAAAAATACGTAGGTCAGTATATTACACAAAAGTATTTACAAACATACTCGAAACATTTCCTTCCTCATCGGCTTCATCAGATTCAATTACGACGTCATCCGTGAATTCAGGTAGTTGATCCCCCTGGAACCACACCAACTCATATTTTTCGTCATTTTCAATCCACCCACTTTCATTGGGTTTCAAAGTTGAGGGGATTTGCAGATAAGCATTTTTCCAAATGCTAGTAATGTAACGAGTTCGTAGCAGTTGTTGATGCAACTCAGCCTGGCAAGGCAGCAAATTAGATGCATCAAAGTTCCTTAATTTTTTCTAAAATTTCTTTTTATTGCCTGATGGTTTGTAGGTAATTGAAAATAGATGATACCTGGCAGCATTCACTTGATGAATATGTTTCAGGCCATACATTTAACAAATTAATTTGTCTAAAATGCGAAAAGTTTCGTTCGTTGCTTGAGTTGAGCTCACATCACCAACAGGTGCGATGGCTTTTTGGTATTCAGGAGATTTTTCAAGTACTTTCAAAGGTCTTGCGTTTCCTTTGCCATAGAAGGAGGGATTGTAATCACATTCAGTTAGGGCATGAAAACCTGGTAATGCATTGCAGAAGGTCTGACCCAACGGATTGTGAAGTTTTTTCACATCAATGTACCTTAATGAATTACCCGTAGCAATTTCTATCCAGATTTCTTCAGGAATGCCCAAGTATTCCATATTACCCATCAGTATAACTAGAATATCAGTATCAGAGCACTTTACTAAAATTTTAGAAGGAGAACTGATTTGTGACACATGAAACACCATTTTTGTGTCTGTTTCCTGTTGACTTTTGCATTCAAATTCTCTTTCTATTATCCGAATCACTTTTCCTTCCGAGACATGATAAGAATAACAGCTTTCATGATTTAAATAAATTGTTTTGTTTCCGATGAATGTAGCTATTTCATCTATAGCCCAATTATCGATCAAAAATTTCACAAGTGCTTGCTTGAAGATGCTGTTCCTGAGCTTCTTTGTAAAATCAGCTGGCCTTACCTGGTCAGGCCCACTAATTATGTAGTAGCTATTCTTGAATCCTTCTCTTAGTAGTCGCTCATGATCTTTGATTGATGGTGCGAAATATCGATCAAAGACTAAATCAATTCGGTCTGCCTGAACTTTTGTGGCCATTTGAAGAATTTTCTTTGATATTAATCCAAATGTCCTTGGGATATCTTGCATCAAGTGTAGCATGAAGAAGCCATCCAGGATAGCAACATCAAATCTTGGTGGTGACAGACTTTCTACTCTTACTTATAAGATTTTAGTAAAAACAAACTTTACCGTTTTACACATTTTTCCATCCAAGTGGCACATGGACATTGGCACTGGAGTCACGGGATACGTCATTACTTTTTCGAGATCGATATTATGGTCCATTGAAATTCCCAGAATTCGTCCAAATAGATCTCTCTGCATTCGAAGTTCTTGAACTTTACCAGCAATTTTTTTTACAGTTTGTGAGGAAAAATTCATGATGACATTTCTTTTTATTGGTCTATCAAATCTTTGAGGATCTTCCAAACATTTAGAAATGAATTTTTTACGCAAATGATCGCCATTTATTTGTATATTCAGTAGAAAATCAGCTACAGGTTCTTCAGCTGCTCTTCCTGTTGCAATGTTGTATAGAAGACTCTTTTCGATATTTGCGCTAAATGGGTTCATGTTTTGCTTCACTGTGGCCATGCATCTTTCCAGGTCTGCTGTTACCTCTTGACACTAACGCAACCCAGTTTCCTCGTACACATGAGAGATGATCATTGACCTGATGCTATGACTTTTTGCCCATCGTTGGCGAGCAGAGAATGAGTTAGTGAAATGTGAAATTCCAGTCAGTTTGTTTTTCCGGCATCCGTACTGTAAGTCTGCTCTATTACCAGATCAGTATGTTCTCTGGAAAATGGTTTTTTGGTTCTTTTCACTCCAAAAGAGCCTTTCTTGAATTCTTCTATTAAACTAGGATGCGTGTCAGAGACTCTCCTCAAGTTATCGTGATATTTAACGAGCCAACGGGCATAATTCGGTTGATTTAGTCCAAAAAATAGATTGCTGATGATTTGCAAGATGTATTTATACAGTTCAAAATCTGCTGTTCGGATGCTTCTAGATAGAACTTGATAGTTATTTATCAGATTGATGTAAATTAGATAAAACTGAGGTGTTTTCCCTAATTCGCCTGCCAAAGTCTTATTTTTGTACTCAGAATACTGCGTGAGTAATGTAGAGAGTGTTTCATCCTGATTTACTGGCGTGAAACTCCCAGTTTCTTGAATATTTTTTAGCTGTAGTATTACATGATCAGAAACTACAATATTCTCATGTTCAAGAAATGCTTCAAAATTAAAAATCTGGAGTCCTAATGAAACTATAGGGTGCAATCGTTTACATCGATTAAAGTGTTTACCAGTGATGAATCCATTTAAAGAACCAAGCTAATAAATCACTCTCAACCATAATATGCGTTAGAGCGCAGTCATCTATAAATTTACCTATGGCTTTGAATTCAGCTAGCGTGGTGTGAAATTGACCAATATGAATTAAGATGTTATTAAACTTTGGCGCTTCCATACATTGAATTTGAAATGCTATTTTGGCTCAATCATAAGTTACTTGGATATAAATTTGGGAGTATTCTTGCACAATTTTCTGACTTTCAACAATTGTTTTCTGTACAACAGACCTGTTAGTTAGAGAAAGGTTTATTGGAGGGAGATACGAAATTATTTATCTCAAATCATTGCCTTTATATATTCGGCTATTGAAGCCAACCCACATAGGTGAGTTTTGAATTTTGACAGCATGCGAGAACATCCACAACAAATCAACTTCAGCTGCTGGTGACAGACTTTTTGGATTTTCTTCCCTTATCTCACTCTCAAGTGGCAATAAACTGTCGGACATTCGAGGCTTCTTATGGTACAACGTTATGTCAGGAATGATTGCATCAAAAGTGCTTCTTCTCTTTGCAAGTTTATTTAATGCAGGCTCACTGGAACTTGCTGCGACCCGTGGATTAAGAACTTGGTCACTCTGACTTCCAATTGAATCAGTTGAATGATTTACTTCTTGTCGTGACATTCCAGCTTGTGACTCAAGAAAAACTTCACTGCTATTTTCAGGTGATTCGCCATTTTCCGTTCCAGACATTCCACCTCGAGAATCCATTGATACTCCGGCGGAAAAATCTTCGGATGCCATCTGTGAATTAAGAAGAACTTGATCACTCTGACATTCAGTTGAATGATTGCTTTCTTCTCGTGACATTCCAGCTTGTGAGTCAAGAAAAATTTCACTCCTATTTTCAGGTGATTAAGCCTATTCTCTTCTCGATATTCCAGCCCGAGAATCTGTAGGTACTCCAGCGGATAAATCATCTGTTGCATCGGTAGTTGGTTCTTCAAACTGAAATATAATTCACATAGTGTCATGAAGTGTATCTTTACCGTTACTTGTTTCGACGAATCTATGAAAGTTATCAAAAGCTAATCCTGTACTGAGGTGCGGAGCTAATGATATGCCAGCTGGGCAAGTCTGAGAATGTTCTGTGGCAGCATAAGTCAGTTCAGTTTCAAGTTTTTCGATCACATTATAGCTACAGCAATCTCCATACTTATTTAGGATGTCAATTACCTTTCTGCTACTTGTTAGGCTTTGCAATGCTATCCCGAGAGACATATGTTTGGATGTTTTTATTCGCTCATTTGTAACTGCATAAATAACATCTTGAGACAACCAAGTGACTTTCCTTAAACGAACAGAAGTATTCCTGCGCCGTCGAACCAAACTACCCATAGAGTTAGATAAAAATTATGCAGTGACTTTGGTGTTAAACATTCGCCTTTCATTATATCTTCGGTTGTTAATTTACCAGGTAATTCATCTTTTTTAATTCCAAGCAAACCTCTTCTCAAAATAAGAGCAGCTCTTTGTAACATATCTTTTTCTTCCAATGACGAGAATATCAAAACAGTAAGGTCACTTCCAATACCATTTGCAGGGACAACCATTTTTTTATTATGCATTTTCACGATTTTTATTTGTTTCGAAAATGTTTTCTGGATTTCTGATTCCAATTTTGGCTGTGAAAATGAGTCTCTATATTCTTCGAGATTTTCGCTAGAAATTTTCTGCAAAATTTCCTGAAATATGCTGCATAACGAGGATAGGAAAATACTATTTCCATTTTTGATTACTTAATTGTGTATTTATGCAGATAATTCGTCGTAGGCTTCTTTGCAATTAGATCTTTCAGTGGTGTACGAGGAAGTTTTCTTGAACTCTGCAAATGGGATGGTATAAGACTTTATTAGATATTTCATTTTCTAATTTTGACAAGAATGCCACATCATTTGTTTCGTAGGCGTATGTCTTCATGTTTTGCAGGCGAGATATTTCACAATAGTAAAGTTTTTGTAATATACCATTTTGGCGCTTTCTTTCCACATCGCAGAATACACACACATTCGAGGGTATCTGGAGGTCCTAATTGTTCGATTCCTCTTGTGAAGATTCTGTTATTGAAATTGTTTTAGATACATCTTGAAGTGCTTTTCTATGTGAAATTTCAGTTGACGACCATCTCGGATGATCGATTGAGGGCTGCTGGATATCGGCATTGTTCCATTTATCATGTAAGGAGTCTGCTATTGCAATTATACCTGATGTGTCTTGCAGTACTTTTCTTGGTGGAATTTCATTCGTAGAACTGGGCTGCACGATTGAGGGCTGCTGGATATCGGCATTGTTCCATTTATCCTGGAAGAAGTCTGCTATTGCAACTGCACTTTATGTGTCCTGCAGTACTTTTCGTGGTGAAATTTGATTTGAAGAAGAACCCGGCTGCACGATTGAGAGCTGCTGGATGTCGAAATTATTCAATTCGTCGTGTAAACATTCTGCTATTGCAACTGTACTTGATAAATCCTGAATTGCCTGTCTGGGTGGAATTCCATTTGACGAAGAACTCGGATGCACGATTGAGGTTAATGTTTCCTTACGTCCCCGAAATTTTTTCATCAACGCCGAAAAGGATTTGTAACAATTCCTATGGTAACCTGTAATTTCGTCGCAAGAATCAGGCAAATTCGTTTCATTATACTTTAATTTGTTTTCAATCCTTGTACTCAAGATAGAGCGACACTTCGCCAATGATTTTGTGGTAAATTGCACAATTCTTTCTCCACTCTCAAAGCGGCAAATAACACAAAACTGCTTTAACGTAGCCATTTGCACTTACATTTTTTATAGCTAGCGACTATTGTAACAAATTGAGAATCGTTGAAGTACAAAACTGAAACAATAACTTGATTGAATTTTCGCATGGCACTCAACACGAAAAAATGAATTATATAATCGTTCCATGCACAATAAAATATTGTAGTACACGAAAGGCTGTTTCTGTATATTCGCTAAAATTCTCATAATGTTTATAAAAACAAACTTACAAACATAAATCGCAGGCTATTTTCCGGGTTTTCCAGTCAAAAATTATATTTTTCCCGGTTGACTTTTAAGCATCTATATAATAATAAATTATTCGATACTAATTGCTCTTTTGTATACATTTCAAAAATATTTGAAAGTTTTAGAACTGTAAGGTAAAATATGCAAATTACCACAAAAGTGACATCAGACTTCACAGCCCAAAGTGCTCTGAAAGCACAGGAAGCAGAGTGATTTTTCAAAAAAATAGAGGAGCAAATTTGTTCAAATGTAGGTACCGCGTCCCTAAAATTTAAAGTAGAAATCTAATGTATGTTCAACGAAAAAGTGTAATTTGCAACCACGAAAGGGGGATTTTCAACAACAAAAAATACGAATTTTTGAGAAAATAGTTGTGTTTTCTAGCAAAAAAAGTAGAATGTTTTAGAAAAGTTTTGTCTTTTAAATTCGAAAAGAGGAATTTGCAACATAAATGATAATTATAAACTAAACAGTTGAATTTTCAAGCCAAAAAATTAATTTTCCAGCAGACAGTAGTATTTACAACTAAATACTTGAAGTTTATAGCAAAAGAGACGAATTTCCTAGAAAGAAGTTAACTTTACAACCCAATAGTTCTACTTTGAACGAATAGAGAAATTTTACACGAAATAGTATAATTTTTAACCAAAACAGAATTTTCAACCAAAAAAGATTAACTGTGAAAAAATATAAAAGTAGACTTTTCCAATGAAAATAATTGAAGACTTTTCTATAGTAGGACTTTTCTATCAAACAATAGATGTTCAATACAACAGGACGAATTTTGTAACCAAAAAGAGGAATTCTGCACCAAAAATATATTTATTAGTAGACTTGCAAAAACAAAAAAAAAAACAAAATTAACTTTGAACTGTCACCTTTCTCTTTTTGCCTACTTTCACAATGACGTCACATAACTGTATATAAGCCAGTCAACCCAAAGACTGGGCGGTCATTCATTATTCGAGACTCACGCTAATGAGTCGTCGTGCTGTTTAAATAAAATACCTTTATATACATCGAAAGTCTACTCTAACCTCTTCCCTTCTCCCGGAGACCTAATTAACCTTTTAAAAAAGGTAACCAGTATAAAATCAGGATCACAATTGGTGACCGTGACAGGACCGGGAAAAATCAATGTCATCTTAAAATTGCATAGGTGTAAAGCCTCCTTACTGTCTGAGGAAGGAGACAGAAAAGAAACCCTATAACTGAAAAGTTTGGTTTACTTTCTGGCGAGGTAGAATTTTCAATGTTTAAGTATTGATTTAAGGGGATAATAGCTCTTTCACCTCACAAGATCCGTGAGGAAAGAAACGTCGAGGCACTATCGACAAACAGATAACTCAAGAGGCCGCAACTTCAGGAAAACCACCAGAGGGAGCGCGAAGAGGGACTTTGGAAGAACTAGAAACACATCTAGAAATTAAAGGAAAGGATGAAGAGACTATTACTACTCATGTGCTGGGTATGAGAATTTATCTTTATTAATAAACAAACTACAATTTTTGTTCTCATACCATCCTAAAAAAGGATAGACTGAAAGTAAATGTACGAAGGTAGAAAAGGCATAAGTTTCACAAGCGACTCAAGTGAAAATACCAGATCGGAACATGGAAGTTCTGACGTGAGCATACATTTCTACGAAGCAGCGGAGAACAATTCATACTTCCCACTCCTTCATCAGACAAAAATAATAATGGCTCACACGGAAGTCAACCATTTATTTCTCTCAAAAATTGCCAGAGCTCTGTCTAAAAACTATATAGAATTGGGCTCAAAGATCCCGAGTCGACCCGAAAAGAAGAACCAAGAGCTACATTACCATACGCAGAGGATATAATAACATTGACAGATGACCAGAGAAAATCAATCAGATGTTTAATGCATGAAATCAGTGAGTTCGACGGGACAACCGATGTAGAATTATTCATAGATGACCTAAAACATATAGTCAACCAAGTACATGGACATAACACAATAACGGAATCGTTAATAATAGACAAACTATTAAGAGGCTGTCAAGCGAGAAATTCAAAGGAGAAGCTCACCGAGTGAGAAACGTTAACTTTTCCTGGGCACCTTTGTTACTGTAAGCGGATTATGGGAAAATTATATAAATATTTCGGTGAAATCATAGATGAATAGTTTCACTATTTTTTTTACAAAAATAAGTCAATTTGTTTAAACAATTTTTATTAAAAACTATTAGTGCTTGATTATTGTTATCGAGAAAAATAATTTATCAGATAGAAGAATTTTGATGCTTCTTAATTTTAAATGTTCAAATAATTAAAAATAATTATTCGTTAAAAAAATGTGTACACAAAATTATTTGTTAGTAAATATTGTTATCGGTAAAAACAATTTATTTTTCCGGTACCGATCGCGATTGTTGGTGATTTTTTGTGGTGCTCACTTTTTGGCTTTGGTGAAGGGAAAGAGGGAGTTTGAGAGGAGAAAGGGCGGTGAGTAGAGTTTAAGAGTGGTGATTTATAGTGTGAGAGATTTTGAGTGATTTGTTAGAGTGGTGCCTTCAGATCTAGATTGAACGATTTGCATGGGGGATTGAAAGCGAGGGAAAAAAAACGTGACGTAGGAAAGAATACGTGGCAGAATGCCAGTCACACGAAGTCCAGGAAGGACAGAGAGAGGGCAGCAGGAGACGGATACAGAGAGAGGGTCGAGAATTAATAGCGATTGTAGGAAAGAGAATAAGGCGATGGCGAACATCGAAGGTAGCATTGGCAGTAATGAAAGTAGTGATGAGGCAGATGTATTCGTGAAGCTCGGTTAGTGGGGGGAGCGACGGTAGCAAGCAAACGAGGCAGACCGACGAACCTGCAAAGGCTACAAAGAGCGAACAGCTTGAATATTACGAACGCGAAGGGTTGTTTTGATAAGTGGCGACAACCAGCGACCACGAGTAGCGAAGGGGAGAAGTCGGAGGATAATAAACGGGTTAGAGACCAGTTAGATAGGGAGGGGGAAAATGAGAAAGCACTCAAGAAGAGTAGGTAGAGAACACCACCTGAAAGGAGGTCAGGGGGGAGTAGTCTAGAAGGCCTCGGGAAACTCATCAGAGTCCTCAGAGAGGAAACCTGCAAAGGTTTTGACAGAGCGAGGGCGCATAAGAAAGAAGTCAGGGAGGAAGTGAAAAAAATGACAAAGAAATGGGAGGAGTGGGATGCTCTGTGGAAGGCCGAGAAAGAGAAGGTATTTAGGAAACTGGATATAGAGATAGGATATAGAGAGTAAACAGATAGAGAGTGAGAAAGAAAGGAGAACTGAAATGAGTTTGCTTGAGGTGAGGGTCAGGAAACTAGAAAGCGGGATTGAAAAGAAGGAAGAGGTGGGAGTAGGAGACGTATTCAAGGGGAATGATAAGAAACTGCAGGAAGAAAATAACAGAATGCGCAGACGGCTCAATGAAATAGAAGTAAGTCTAGAAGAAGAAGAGAAACAGAAAAGAAAGCGAAGCATAGTAATTAAAGGAATGACAGTAGAAGGCGACTCGAGAAAGGAAGAAGTGAAGAAGCTGATGAATGATATTGGGGCTCAGGTGAGAGTGGAGGCGGTGAAGGTACTGGGGAGAAAGACAGAAGGGGAACAGGTGTGCTCATAGTAAAAGTGGGAAGCGAGGAGGAAAAGAGAGAAATTATGGAAAGGAAGAGGGTACTAAGGGGTAGGAATGAAAGAATTGAAGAGGACCTGACATGGAGAGAGAGAGAAAGAGGAAGTGAATGATCGAACGGAGAGCATGGATAGAGAGGAGCAACGGAGGTAATATTAGGATAGGCAAAGACAGGTTGTGGGTGAATGAGATGAAGTGGATCTGGGACGAAGAGAGAGAAGAGCTCAGAGCAGAGGGATCAATACTTGGGAGAAGAGTAAACGAAGGCAATGAGAGTAGGAGAAACGGGGCGGGGTTTCCACCAGAGAAGAAAAACCGAGCACGGGAAGGAGGAGGGGGAAGGACAAAAAGAGAAGAAGTGATTGTGGCTTTCTGGAATGTGTCAGGGCTAAAAATCAAGAACGAGAGGTTCTGGGAGGCTATTGGAAAAAGGGTCGTGGTAATGCTGAGTGAAATGTGGATGGATAAAAAGGATTGGATGGGCTTGAAACGAAAGTTGCCAAAGGGGTATGTGTGGACAATGCAAGAAGCGAGGAAAGAACATGAGAAGGGAAGAGCGATGGGAGGCATGGTGTCAGGGGATAAAAAGGAGCTCATGGGAAATGAAAGAGTGGTACAGCGAGAAGAAAAGCTGGAGGGCGTGATGGTGAGAAGAATAAATGTAGGAAAAGAGAGGGTGGCGATCGTTTGTATGTATAGAAGGAGAGGAGAAGAGAAAGGATGGAGAGTATTAAGGGAATGGATGGACGAAAGGAATGAAGAGTTGGTCTTGATAAGAGGAGACTTAAACGCGTGGACGGGAGAGTTAGGGGGGAGATATGGGATGAAGGAAGCGAAACTTTTCGAAGAAATTCCAAGCACAGGGAGATAGATCGGGAGGGTAAAACTCTTTTGAACCTATTAGGAGAAGAGGGGCGGTTTATCTGCAACGGAAATATAAGGGGAGATGAAGAAGGAGAAGTGAATTTTATAGCTAAAGGGGAGACAGTGAGAGATTACGTTCTAGCAGAAGAAAGAATAAGGAAGTGAATGGATAAAGTGGAAGTAGGTAATAAAATAGGCTCAGAACACTTCCCGCTATTAGCGACATTGAAATGTTCAGGATAGAAGCGGCATAGCGAAAAAAGGGAAAGAACTAGCAAAAGGAAAGTGAAAATGGGTGGATGGGGTGAGGATAACTTGAGGGAATTTAAAGAACGAATGGAGAACGAGGAGATTAGAGGACTGGGAGGAGAAGACATGGACGCGCGCCTTGAAAAGCTAAAAGAACTAACAGAGAGGATAAAAGAAGAGGTTAGGCCAAGAGAAGAGGAGGGGATGAAGAGGGGATGGCAGGTCGCAGAATGTAAGGAGAGTAAAAATAGAATGAAGGAAAATGTAAAAAAGTGGAGAAAAAGGGAGATAGGGAAACAGGAATATAATAGGAGAAAGAGAGAACATGAAATATTGTGAAGTGATAAAAGGCAGTTAGAGAAAAGTAGGTATATGGAAGAGGCGGAAAAATCAATCAGGGAAGGGAAGGAATGGGAGGTGATCAATAGGGAACGAGAAGGAAGGAAGCGCATTGATGAGGAAATCGAGATGCATGAGTGGACCCCGTACTTTAAGCGACTGTTAGGAGGAGTGGAAAATAAGGTGTTAGGTGAAAAGAGGAAGGTAATAGAAGGGGAGGATGATAGCAATAACTGGATGAGTAGGTAGGAATTGAATAGAGCGATAGGGAGGCTTAAAAGAAACATGGCAACAGGTGAGGACGATATTGAGAACGAGGCTTTGAGGTTTGGAGGAGAACGGGTTTGAAAGAAAATCTGGGAAGTATGCAAAAAGGTTTGGAGAGGAGAGGGATGGCCTAAGGAATGGAGGACAGGGTTGGTGGTGCCGATAATTAAAAGAGGACAGGGCAAGAAGGTGGAGGAGTATAGGGGAATCACACTTATGTCGGTGGGATACAAAATATATACGGAGATTCTCAGAAAGGGATTAGAAAGAGAGGTGGAAGAGAAAGACGTCTACGTACTGGATTATCTAGTGAATAGGAACTTAGGGATGAAGGTTGGGAAGTTATTGGCCTTATTTGTAGACTTTAAAGCGGCATTTGACTCGGTAAACAGGAAGGTGTTATGGCAGGTTATGAAAGAGAGGGGGGTGTATGAAGGGTTGGTAGAGAGGATAAAGGAGATATTCGAGAAGAGACTAAGATAAAGGTGAGGATTGGGAAACAAATAGGGGAGATTTTTTGGAGTAGAAGGGCGCTCAGACAAGGGTGTCCACTGAGCCCACTACTATTGAGTCTCTTATTGGCAGATCTAGAGGAGAAACTGGAGAAGAAATGAAAAGGGGGAACGGGTTTGGGAAATAGCAAGGTATATTCCTTAGCGTATGCAGATGATATAGTCTTATTAGCGGATGACGAGAGAGGGATGAGTATCATAATGAGAGTGTTTGAGGAGTATGTGAAAATTAAAGACTTAACGGTAAATGTAAATAAGACGAAGGTGATGATTTTTAGGAAGAGAAGGACAAAGGTAGAATATGAATGGAAGATGTACGGGCAGGAAGTGGAACAGGTCGAGGAGTTTAGTTACCTAGGCTTCTGGTTTGAGTCGAAAGGAGGGATTGAACTGCAGGTGAGGAGAAGGATAGAATCTGCGACTAAAGTAGTGGGGCAGGTGTGGGGTATAGGGAAGAGAAGGTTTAAAGATGATTGGAAGATGAGACTGTGGATGTTTGATGCGTTGGTATGGTCAGTCCTAAGTTACGGAGTGGTGATCTGGGGATGAAAGGAGCACAAGAGGGTGGAAAGTATGCAGGAGCGATTCTTGAGATGGGTAATCAGAGTGAGCTGGAGCTGTCCAGGATATATGTTGAGGGAGGAATTAAGTAGAGGTAAAATGGTTATTAGACAAATGAAGAGAGCATGGAACTTTGAGGAGAAACTAAAGAGGGGGGGAGCAGAATGGCACAAGCTTGTCTACGGGAAGTAGTAAACAAAGAGACTAGGGGTAACACAGAAAGATCAAGGTGGGAGGAAGAGAGACAACAGAGGAGGAGAGAATGCGATATAAGAGCAGATGTCAGAGTATGGCAAAAGTTAGAGAATGAACTGATAATTAAGATGGGGCAGGAAAGATGGAAAAAAATCGTGGAATCTAAGTATAACCGGTGGTATAAGGTAGTGAAGGCTGCAGGAGAACCAGAATACTTAAGAAAGGTTAAAAAGGAGAGTAAATGGAACAACGTTATACGATTTAGGATGGGAGAAGGAATTAGAGAGTGTAGATACTGGACGGAGGAAGAGGAAAGAAGATGTTGAGTCTTTTATTACGAGATAGAATTATGGGGGCATGTTTCAGAGAGATGTACGGGGGAGGAAACAGGTTTTGAGAGTGTGGATGACAGGGTAAGGTGGATTTTGGATGGAAGTGGACAAGGGGCAAGCTGGATGATGAGACTGGAAGAAATGAGAGAAAGTAAGGGGCCTGTAGTAGGGAAAGGCCAATCGCACACTCCTATACAAGGACAGTAAAGTAAATAAAACTTTAAAATCATGATAACGGAAATGGTAAAAGGAAACGGAAGCCCAGGAAACTCAATAGTCAGCAAATCTCGAGAGTAATTTTGTCAAGGCAAAGGGATAGCATATACGCTAATATAAGTAGAATATTATTATTTAGGTAGTAATTATTATTAAGGGAGTATAAGTGGTTTTGTAACGTACTGAAAAGGGAGCGGAGGCCCTCAAACCCGTAAAAAGGAGAGAATAAATACATAAATACATAATTTTTAATGTTTAAATAATTAAAAATAATTATTTGTTTGAACAATTTAAACAGCAAATTGTTAGTAAATATTGATATCGATAATAACAATTTATTAGTTCGAAAATTTGTGATGCTTTATAATTTTTAATGTTTAATAAATTAAAAATAATTATTTGTTGAAACAATTTTTATAAATAAATAATTGTTTGTAAATATAGTTATCGATAGAGAAAATTGATAGTTAGAAAATTTGTCATGCTTTTTCATTTGAAATGTTTAAATTATTAGAAATAATTATTTGATCAAACAATTTGTAAAATATTAATTGTTAGTAAATATTGTCATCGATAAAAAAATGCATTAGTTAGAAAACTTTTGATGCTTTATAATTCAAAATTTTTAAATTTTTACAAAAAATAATTTGTTTAAACAATTTGTATCAAAAATTAATTGTTAGTATGTATGTGTCTTTAATCTCTCCCTTTTACGGGTTTGAGGGCATCCGCTGCCTGTACACATGTTTACATTCCATCCATGTTCGAACAATTTTCAATAAAAAATAAATGTTTGAAAATATTTAGTTTAAATAATACGAATTAAAAACAAAATCAGTTTATTTAAGCATTCTATTTATAAAAATTTCGGATTTCGAATCCAAAATTCATATGTACTGTATTCACGATTGGGATAGATATTGTTAAACAAAGTCTTATTTCAGGGCTAGTTTCGGGTATTAGAATAAGGATCAGAAAAAGCAGTCGAGTGGTGCTAAAATGATACCACTGGTGGGAACGCAGATTCATTTGTTTTACATTGAAAATAAGAGCATGAAGTTATTATATTCAAACACAGGACAAGAACAAAATTATACCATAAAGGTGATTCCAGACATAGACCCTAAGACTCGTTTCGGTAGAAAATGGGTTTCCGGCGTAAAGGTTTTATTGCGCGATAATCGTCTGTGTCTCGCGTCGCCCAACGTGGCAAGTACAAAGACGCGACAACTCGGAAACCCGAACCCATCCGAAATTTAAACTTCCCGAAATATTATATTTTCGAAATGATATGATTACAGAAATTTTAAAACCCGACGTTTCAAAATCCCAAAATATGGTACTTCAGTTCACAGCTTCACAAAGCCTTCTTCAGTTCACAAAGTACTGCTACATAGGGGAAAAGCTTCTGAGGCCAGGAAAAAGGATATCAAGTACATTCGACAGTTCAACACACGAAAAATCTCTCGATTGCATACTATGCACGACCTAATTCAAAAACTCTTTGAGTCCTCAGATCTTTTCATTGCATCCTTGAAGCCTGAATGGGAAAAAGTTGAAGTTGAACTTCATCAAGAACTCGATGAACTAATAGAACAATTCGAATTCAAGAATCATTCGAGTTCTGAATCGTAATTTATTTATTTTATGTTTCTTATAATAATCTCATTAATATTATAAATACCGATTGTTTCTTTGATTCAATACCACAAAAATGATTGGAGAAAAATAACTTTTTTCTACGACCAACCGCAGATTGTCACAGATTGTTATAATAATTGTTATTAACAATTAGGCAAATTGTTATTTAGTGTCTCATATCCAATTTTGGAATCACTGTTAGTTTATTGTCGGATAATGTCAGTGGAAAAAGCGTCCTTTTTATATGTAAAAATGATGAATCTTAGTTTTGTTTGAAAAATTGGTTATAACAATCACATAAATTATTATTTATTTAATTTCGTTGTTCCTCATCCCAATAAATGTCATTCCAATAATAATTGAAGAAAACCCCATTTTTTCTACGAGGAGACGGCGGATTGGGAGACTTGTTTAATTAAATTGTTATTTACAATCTGTATTGTTTAAGTTTGATAAAGCGTGAAGTATATAAATGGCTTTAAAGACAATCATAAATCACTTTTGGTCAGAAAAATCAATTTAGCTATGAGATAAACTCATTTATAAAGAATTTGGTTATAAAAATATTTATAAAAACAGTAATTGTTAACTTATGCTAATTTTTTGTTACAAATTATGACTCTTATGAAAAATATTAGCAACTAGCGTGAAGCAAACAATTTTTTCACTTCACTTGTTTATACATTGTTGCTCTGTGTAAAAATTAAAAAAATAACAAACCGCAATTCACTTAAAAATTTAACGCTTAGCGTATCTGAAAAAAAACTTTTAAATCGGTTAAGAAATACGACCTGTGGACGATTATGAACAGTGAATTCCCATTCCAGACCACTGTGCGCCTTTTCAACAAAGCGCCAAAAGAGTATAACGTTCCTAGGTGCACGATTCAATTCCACTTAAGTCAAAACTTCGTAAGGCCACGACCTGGACCTGATACAGTTCTAACTAATGACGAGAAAAATATACTTGTAAATTGGGTTTTAGACTGCTATCAAAAAGGCTTCCTCGTAAGAAAAGAGGAATTGCAGTTCAGTGTGAAAAAAATTTTTAATGATTGTCCGAGAGATAATTCCTTTAAGAATAATTGTCCAGATAAAGCGTGGCGTGATGCATTTTTCATTGTGCCCCACTATAAAAACTGTTCGAGCACCTGTAGGTGTTCGAAATACATATAAAGTAGAAAGTGAAAACCCAAAGTCAAATATTACCACACTTCTGACATTTTCTGCTGCTGGAGATGTAACCCCGCCACAAATAGTTTTTCTGTACAAACTTCTTCTGTCAGCAGTTGCAAAATCAGCTCCTGAGGATTCGAGTGGATGTTCATTCTACGCATAAAACATACCAGCTAAGCGTCTTGTCTTCGAAATTGGGAATTGTGCTTATTTTTTTGAACCAACATTCAACCAGATTTTTACAGCCTGCATATTTATCTTGTTTTAAGCCTCTAAAGTCATTTTTAATGTAATGCATTTGGAAGTGGAGAGGAGAGCATCTTTCAGTTGCTTTGATCGTGGACAAATTTGCTCCAATTCTTAAGGATGCGACAAAATCGCTAGCACGCCTGAGACAATAATTAATGATTTCAGATTATGCGGTTCGCGTGCCTGGAACCTGGATGCCGTCGACTATTCAAAGTGGCTGGGAAAAAGTAGAGTGGAAAAAGAGTGCCTGAAACTCCCAGGATCAGCAAATCTTCCATTTCACATCTTTGAGAATTTAGTTGTTGAAGGTTCAATTCGAGAATTCTAATCTGTCAAATCTGACATGTAATTTTTGCTCAAATTGCAGAGGAATCAGAACTTTTCGTACCTGTCATCCCAATCGCAAGAGAAATGTCGACGGATCCAAAGGCCAAAGCATCAGATACCTTTTGGAATGCCAATTAGTCTGAATCAAAAGAGTGTAAATCAATTTTTTATAATAAATCATCATTATGGAAATACTGACAATTGATTTCCAGATCGCAAAATAGTCTTTTAGAGAGCAAGGTGAAATAATTATTTGATTTTACTTTTTATAAATAAATTATTCATTTGAAATTCAAAGAAAGGAATACCAATGAGGCTGCTGATGCGGCGCATGCGCAGTGCGGTTTGGGAGCCAAATTGGAAGCATTGCGCCCGAGAGCTTCGGCTTTTGCAGTCAACCACGTTGCATTGGGCTTACCACGCAATGCAACGAATTATGTGGTTACGTCACCAGTATGGCGCAATGCCAGCCACAATGGGCCTCTATCGGATGGAAACCGAGGATCCGTTGAGAGTGGCAATAGGACCGAACCGAGGCGACGAGGAGGCAATGGCCCCAGACAAACGCGAGAACATCCTTTCAAATGGTCGAACCAACTCAGAAGGGACATCTTCACCCGCTGGCAAAGAAGCTCACCTATGCAAAGAGGATTCATGCAGAGGTTACATGAACGTTGAGTCAACATGCACATGAAATATGCTCATAAAACGCCTCAGTATTTAAGAGATCAGGTATCCTTTTTGCACAAAAGCGGATATGAAGCTCTTTATCTAGAAGAGCAAAATCCTCCAGCGAATATAACACCCGTTCCAGCAAGACCACTTTTGCAGATAGCCGATAATGCCAACATGACAAGTAGGAGAACAAAAATCCACCAAAAAGTCTTTCCCAGAATGGAAAAATCATCTGAAGCTAATACTTATTTCTCCGATTTGCTTCCCGAAGATGTTAATCTCAGGAATCTGAGCTGTGTAGTTTACGAGCAGGCGACCCCCCTGCTTAACGACAATAGAAGTAACGATACGTCAGTACGCCTGAGTAAGACTCGCGAGCGTATTGCACAGCTTCAGTTTAAAATAGAAACGGCGAGACGGCATGCATCAAATGTTCAGTGCATTATTAGCTAACAAACATCAAATAAACATTCAATCCAAAAGTTAGGACACTTGCTCGAAACTTAAGGAAAGCAAATCACACGCTGAACAAGTGTAAACTGTTGACCATCAAGCAGCACTGGACGCAAAAAATAAGATCTCTTTCAACAGCGAAAGAGCGCCCTGAACGGCGAGTAAGGAGGATTCAGAAAAATTCCACATTTTCTACTCATTCTTGTTAAATGTTACAAGGTCCAAAGGGAGAATTTCCACTAATTACTAAGAAGAAGTAAAGAAAGTTATCACTAGAACTGATCCCTAAGGCCAGAGATTTGTCTGGTCCAAAGAACTACAGGCCCATAGCTTGTTTAAGCACCAGCTACAAGCTATTCACTAGCATCCTCAAAGAGAGGATATTAACATCTATCGAGCCGATATGGAGTGCAATAGTTGAACAACATGGATGCAAGAGAGGGCTGACTGCCGTAAGGCATTCGATAACACAAACCATGAGCTACTTATCAAGCTCCTTGAGTGCCTGGAGGCGCATCTAGAAGTAGTGAGATGCATAAAAGAGCGTATGCTCTTGTGACG
Organism: Andricus curvator; assembly: GCA_932195095.1. Classification (NCBI taxonomy): domain Eukaryota; kingdom Metazoa; phylum Arthropoda; class Insecta; order Hymenoptera; family Cynipidae; genus Andricus; species Andricus curvator. Next base: position 25,198 of record CAKNYM010047643.1, read on the forward strand.
GACCAGGTTTGTCATAACATCTGACAAAAGACAAGTGACTACCAGCTATATCACATATAAGAGCGGGGTCTTCCGAGGAGACTCGCTAAGTTCGATACTTTCCTGCACCTCCCTCTTGCCTCTATCTATTGTGCTCCGAGGCAAAAGCTCTGGATACCTATGTGCCCCGCCGAACAGAAGAGAATATAAATTCAACCACCTTTTATACATGAACGACCTTAAGTTCTTTGCTTCTTCAAAAGAAGACCTTAACATCCTTGTGGCAGCGGTCAATAGGTACTCTAAAGCGATTGGCATGAGCTTCGGACTAGAAAAGTGTGCCTGTGTCCACCTACACCAAGGAAGACTAGCAACCACATCATTGCGTGACGATCAGGATGTTCAACTCACAGGCGGAAATACCATTCCACATCTTGGTAATGAAGGAACATATGCATATATATCTTAGAATACCGCAAGAGGAAACCCAAGATGTGCGTGTGTTAAAAACGGCCCTTGAAAAAAGGCATCGCAAAATTTTAGAAAAATTTGGGCTTCCGAATTATCTGGGAAGAATAAGATCCAGACGACCAATATGCTGGCCGTTCCTATACTGCTCTACACGTTTCGTATAGTAGAATGGAACATCGATGAGTTAAAGCAACTTGACCGATGCACACGCAAGATGATGACAATCCATCGAAGTCATCATCGAAGTCATATTCGATGTAAGGTACATCGAGACAATCCATCGAAGTCATCATGGAAGTCATATTCGATGTAAGGTACATCGAATATTCCTCCGGCAAGACAAAGGGGGTAGAAGCTTGCTAAGCTTGGAGTGTCTTCATCGAAGAACGATTCTGGCTACAGCCTACTCAGTTCGAAATAGCACAGATTCTCTTGTGCGACTCGTACAAAAAAAAGACGAATTTTCAACACAATATATGAATTTGCAACCAAGTTGTTGAATTTGTAACTAAAAATTATAAATTTTTAACCAATAGTTGAATGAAAAAAAAGAGGGATACATTGTCAACTGGAATTCTCGAATTTTCAAACACAAAGATTACTTTTCAACCAAAAAAGACGAATTTTCCACGAAGTACATACATTTTCTACCAAATAGTTCAATTTTTAAATAATGTTACAATTCAAAAGGTTTAATAACAGTCGTAAGGTTGTGTGGTGAGAATTGCCGTGGGATGTAGGGTAGAAAATAGGCCGATTGACGCAGAGGGGAAAAGGATTAATCAGACAGGTCGGCGAGAAATATTTAATCACGAGAACCAAGAGCGAAGGTCACACCTCGATTCAAGAGCACTCACCAAAAATTGTTATGCATCATTATTATTTATTCCTTCATAAACGTCTGTTTTCATGCTACGGACTCCGGCACCTGTCAAAATTTCGACCACATCAACACCTTCATGGTAACCACGGTTGGGTTCTGCCACGTTGGACGATTAACAGCGGTGATTGCGTTGTTCCTAATGCACCCTGGCTCAAGGACCTATCACTAACTCATAATCCAACCTCACTTCCATCTCCATGGTTACCGAACTCATTCCAACTAATGGCGGGCCTTAAGCATCCGGCCCACTCAGCATCGCACGACGCCGCCATCTTCTACCGGCTTCTGTGCGCCATGTCACCGAGGCGTGACGTCACAATATCCGCGCCGTTAACAACCGCTCTATGGCAACCAGGGTTAGATTCTGCCACGTTGAAGGATTGATAGGGGTCCCTAACGTACCCTGGAACTAGGACTGAGACTGTCTTATAATTTATCCTCACTTCCATAACTATGGTTACCAAACTCAGCCCGTGTAATGGCGGTCATTAAGCATCCGGCCCAGTTAACCTGCACGACTCCATCATCTTCAACTGGCCTCTGAGCGCCATATGACTGAGGCGTGCCCTCACGACACTAACGCCATGACAATATGATTCTGGGCTACTCAACCCTGTTCGTAACTATGGACCCCAGTTAAGAGCCACGGTGCCTGGACATGTGACGTAACGATCCTTACGCTGCAACAAAATCATGGGAAACCTGGCGAGTGTGGCTTCATCGGTCATCGGATGCACTGTAAAATGAACATATCAACCATGGAATACAGCCGTTGCGGAGGAAATCTACCGAGCAAATAAAGACTCGTAACAATTGTAAAACTCGGCAACGTCACAACCATTGTCAAACTTCAGAATATAAACCTAGGAATATTGTTGTCTTATTTACATCGGTACATATATGTATATAATATTGCGAATAATTGTTTATAGTTGTAGTTATTGATTATTTAGTTTTCAGTTTTCCCGGTAGTTGTGTTGCGACTTTATATTTGAGAACGCGCCTCAACGCGAGCACCCTTCGAGTTTACGGTCGTGGCGCGTTGCTTAACAACTCTGTCCGTTTCATTCTTGGTCTTTCACTGGCGAGACGTGCCACGTTTCGCGTATCTTTGAATTGTATTCGCTTCAGGATTTTATTTTGAATGGATTTCTGAATAGTTTTTCTTGGATTCACTTTGGATACCTTAGGATGTTATACTGGATATTTTTTAATTATATATATATTGGACCTTCTACCGAGGAAAATGGCTGAGGTAATTATCTTATATTTCGGGAGGCAACCCAATGGTGATTATGATTTGACCATGTGGTCCTCTGTAACTTTGCCGATACCATTGCCGAGCTTGACCTCTCTCTCTTTTGTTGAGTGCTCTTTGTAAAATTGTTTGATTTATAGTTCTTTTGATCGGTAGTCGAGTCAGTGCGTGCGTCCACGGATAGTTTTTCTTGTAGTCCGAGTTGATTGAGTTTACACTTATACGTTTTTTCTTTTCGTGGTCGCTTGTATGCCTTTTTGAACCACACGCCACGTGGTCTTATTCGTCTTTTTTGTTTGTTTGATTTTGCGCCTCTTAACTGTTTTGAGGTCATCTTAACCTAGAATTAACGCTGAAAATGACGGAAACTTACCCAATTGTGAAAGCACATTCCTTTTTACTATTTTTTATTATTTCCGATTTAAATAAAATGTTAGAAACTGTCACGTGATAAGATTATGGCCCTTGTGATTTAAAGAACCACCCCTGGACTTTTCCCTATCCTTTCCCCAGATAACAATGCATGCAGACGCACATGGGCGCATGGCGTGCAAGCACGATGTGTCGGCAACAATGCAAGCACAGTGACAGCACGTTCTGAGGGTAATCAGTAATCCCGCATAGTGCCCGCACACGGTCTGCATGATATGCAGCACAGCGTGCGTCTATCATGCTCGTCAGGTACTTAGGGCAAAATGTCGGCATATAGCGTGCGGTGAAGAGTGTGGCACAAAAAGCGCATTATTACTAAAAACATAATAAAGCAGTTGTGTAAAAATAAAACTCTGATCAAATTCTCTTCATGCTCTAAATTTTTGTTATTTTCCAAGTTTATTTTACAGACAAAAAGTCGAAGAAAAAGTGAATAATTATTTTTGTTCAAATTAAATAAACATTTTTTCTTGGGTTTTGGTTCGGAAAATGGTTCACTATTTTTTACTATATTTACTATATTCAGATTTAAAATGATCGAAAACAAGTTTTTCAAGAGCACATTTTTAATCGTTCTACTTCTGAGATTTAAGTTCTTAAATCTCAGTAGTAGAACGATTAAAAATATGCAACTTGAAAAATAATTGAAAGTAATTAACTGGATGACTCAAAAGTATAGTGTTCTTTAAAATCCCTTTGTTTTTTTAACAAAAGTGATGAATAAAAGTTCTGTGTTGAATAATTTAAATTGTTCGAAATAAAAAAATATTTTCAGATAAATATATATTTCTCGCTAATACATTATTTAAGAGGTAGCAGGAATAATTTTGTGTATGTCGCTTTTGGAGTAAACACCTGTTGCATCATCAGTTGTGAAAGAACAACTTTCAACACAGGAGTCTCTTCTTAAAAACGTCATACAATGTTTCCTGTTACTTATGTTATTTTTAACATCTTGTTTGCAATCATTATAACTCAAACACGTGCATGCTAGCACGACGCTGGCACGCACGTGCCGACACGCGTGCGACGCATATGCGACGCATATGAGGACACATATGTCTGCACTCTTGCCCTCACATCGTGCCGATCGGTCGACACGCGTGCAAACACCATGCGGGCAAGGTGTGAGCAAATTGTTATCTGGGTTCTCCTTGCTATTTCGAGTCTCTTGCCTTAGTTAAACTTAATTTATTTTATTTTTGTTTAAGATCAAATGATATCTCTTTTACCGGGCTGAAATCCAAAGTTCGTCTTACCGGGCCTGGCTGGCGCCCAAAACTTATCCGATATATATATGTTATGTAAACTGCCATTAGCGTAAGGGCATTAAACCACCCTCGCAATGGCGCCCAACTTCTGAGGGTTCCCGAATTTCCCACTAAACTTGGGCAACGGCCTTTTCTTGCTTTTTCGTTTTTTTATATATGACGCGATCTGAAGAAAAACCCCTAAGCGGCCAAACGTAAATTTTAGAGGAGAAGCAGGAGAAGTGGCGACGGGCCGATAGAACGACATAGAACGACAATGTTTACACGCTTTTACTGAATAAATTATTAAAGATGGAATTTTTTTAACATACCACTTTAAAGAGCAAGTTCGAATCTACGTAAAACATTCAAAATCAGAGAATTGATTTTTGGCCGCTTAGGGGTCTTTCTTCAGATCGCGTCACATATATGCGCACTGATTCGACTACAAACCCTTTTTTTCGTTTGTTGTGAAAATTTCACATTGTTACATTTCAAAATGCCCAGTCACATTTCGCCCCTTTGCCACAACCTATCAGATTTTTAGGTGGGGGGGGGATAACTGGAGGAAGAAAATGCTAAATTGGAACGGAAGCTTAAATTTAAATTAAAGATTTAAATTTATGAGTTAAATGAAAATTTATTCACGAATTTGGATTAAAGAAGTGAGTTTAAAATAAAAAATCGAGATTCGGATTTAATGACCTGAAATATGGGTTTGAATTTAAGATTTAAATTACCGAAACGGAATTAGAGATTTTAAATTCAACGATTTAAATTAAAGATTTAAAACCAACTATATAAGTCAAAGATTACCTACTGATTTATATAAGAAATATTTTAATGGATTTGAACTATCGAATTAAAATTAAATGAAAGCCTCATATAAAGATTTGAAAAACGGATTTGAACTACTGGATTCTGATTGACGTAGGTCGGAATCAAAAGTGAAAGGAAACTTAAATCTCCATTTTTTGTGAAATTTTGATTTATTTTGGGTTGATTCTGAATTTTTAAAATTTGATTGATGATTTTTATTGAGATATTTTATAGAAGATATTTATAAATGAGAATTGTTAATGTGAACTGTTAACTTGATGTAACAATGTGAATTAACAGTTCAAATAACAAATTGAATTAAAAGTTTGAATCAAACACTAAATTTGAAAAAAAAATAATTGGGATTTATTGAAAGTTTAATGAGAATTTCTTGAGAGTTGCCTAATTAATTGACCCTTCCGACACACCATGATGGCAGCTTAGAGCGCCTCAGACCTAATTTGTAAAATTTCATTTATTTTTACAAATTGGCGATTGATCCAAATGGCGGTGTGAACTTTAATAATTGGTGATATTGTTGATTGAACTTATTGATGATACATACATTTTTACGTATTAATTTTGTAAATGAATAATACAGTCGAAACTCCATAATTCGAACACCCATAATTCGAATTCCTCCATAATTCGAACATTTTCTCCGGTCCCTTGACGTTCCTATACTAACGCATGTTAAAAAAACTCGATAATTCGAACTTGAACCCCGATAATTCGAACTTTCGGATATCGAGTGTATCGAGAAATTCGAATTTTTGGTGTTCGAACTTGGGGACTGCAGTCAAAGTAGAACCGTAAGAAAAAAACCCGTCGCTGGGGTTTTCCCGGTGCGCCAATTGAGTGACAGACGGTCGCTGGGGTTTTCCCGGCGCGCCAATTGAGTGACAGACGGCAAAGATATTATCTTTGCAGACGGTCGCCACCATCCTCTATAAAAGAAAATTCTACAGAGCTTACATTCTCAGTCGAGTTTTCGTTGAGTGCATTTCGTATTGTCCAGTTTTCTTATTTTCCATTCTCTGTGTTTTTTTTGTCTAATATGACTGATTTAAGTAAGACAAAGTATAAAACTCTAACTTTAGCAGAGAAAGTCGCTGCTATCAGAGAAGTTGAAAAGGGCGTGAGAAAAAAATCGCAGATCGCTGAAGAGTTTCAAATTCCACGAAGTACTCTTTCTACTTTTCTCAAGAACAAAGAGAAGATTCTTAGTGATTTTTCTACATCAAACCAAAGCAGAAAAAGATGCAGAAAACCAAATGCAGATAATTCGAACACCTCCATAATTCGAACTTTTCAGCCGGTCCCTTGCTGTTCCAATTATGGAGGTTCGACTGTATGTATTTATATTGTGTGATTTATTGGATCTGTGTGGAGTTAGCTTGGCTATAAATTTGAATTGAATTTCGCGCGTTGAAACTTAACCGCCAGAGTGAGCTGGGTCCAAAGAATAGTGTGTGAGAATGCGTGTGGAGTGAGACGGGATTTCAAAAATTTAATTAATGATTCGAACGATGATCAGCTTACGGAAGCATTAGAATTACCGGACGCGTCCGGTACCCGTAGAGAAAGATATTCGCCCTTAAGGAAGGGGGTTAAGTTATATAAGGGGATGTAATCGCGCGCTTCGGAAGTTACCTCCGTAACTACCGAAGCCACCCATCAGGAAGAAGATGAGCTGCCTTCCGATGGGGCCGTGGCCCCGGCGGTCATCACTGTTCCGGTCACATTGACAGTAGAGAGCTTCGTCACGACCACAAGCACCACGACCTCGGCTATAGGCGTAGTGGAACCACCGGTTCGGGTGAACCACCCTCGCAAGTTGCGCTCTTCGCGCGAACGGACAAGGACACGATCAGGTCGGTCGGGTCCCCGTTCTGTAGCAGTGGTAGAGTGCTCGTAGAGGTTCCCCTCGGAGAAGAGGTCGATACGAGGGTCCTAAGCGAGCCAGCGACGAAATACGGAGGTCCGTATCGAACGTTGACGATGTCGTCGAAGTAGGTCGCGGGGCGTCCGTGAAGATGGAGGAAATGGTGTACGACGAGAATTCGGGCTTTCGGAGAGGGTTTCCCGTGTCCCTGTAGGATGACGTGGTCGAATGACCCGAAGAAAAGGAAGTCGGCCCCGAACGGGGGTGATGAGGTCCCGAGAGATGGGCGACTTGGCTGGAGAGGGGGGGCGGTTAGCTCGAAAGAGTAGCTGGTTGCTTGGTGAAGGAGATCGAGATTCTGGTCCGATTCGCGTACACCGGGTGTTGGTGTTTTCCTGGCCTTTTCCGTCACATGACCTGCGGAACGTTATTTTGGAAAAATTAATTAGAGTGCGAAGAATAAAGAGAATCAGCGAGTGTAGACGAGATGAACGTGGGTATACACTCTCTACGCTGGTCCTAACAGCGGGTGTGCTGCCGGACTGTGGCGTTCAAGTGTGAATTAGTGCTAAGAACCGTTGGGGGGGGGGGGGGGGCTTACATGATATATAGAAAAAAGCAAATCAAAAAGACATTAGAAACAAGGAAAGAACAAATACGTCATGAATATGCCGAAATCACAATAGACCCACAATTAACAATGATACGAAATATTTAGAGGTGGGGAGGGAGGGAAGGTTGGGAAGTCATGAGACAAGGATGTGGTGCCCTTTCAGCTCTTGCGCTAGTTCCAATGGCAAGGGTCGCCAACGAACCCTGACGTTCAAGCGTAAGGGGGTGGGGTGGTCAGCATATGGAATAAGGAACTGAACAAGTCACAAATACATCGGAAATAAATAAATCACAAATATATAAGGAACAAGGCGAAAGCACAACAAACCCACAGTGAACAATGATACGAAATATTTATGGGAGCGGGGGGGGGCAAGATATGAAATGAAGAACATAACAAGTCACAAATACATCGGAAATAAATAAATCACAAATATATGAAAAACGAGGCGAAAGCACAAGAATCCACAATGAACAATGATACAAATATTTAGGGGAAGCAGAAAGGAAGGCGTGTATGTGAGAGGAAGAGGACGTGGGACCCCTTTGACTCTCCCGCTGGTTCAAATGGCGAGATTCGGCACCGAAATGTGAGGTTCAAGCGTGGGGGGGGGGGAGAAATATTAAATAAGGAAGAAGACACATCAAAAATGAGCGAAGAAAATGTTAGAGGCAGGAAAATTATGAGAGTTTAGTGCCTTTCTGTCTCTTTCGTAAGTCCTAACTGCGAGCTTCGCCGCCGGACCGTGACATTTGAGTTTTCGAGGTTGGTGGTAAGAGGAAAAAATGCTTTACACAACTCACGGCTTAACGCTGATGTAACTTTGAAGAAAATAAAATAAGAACACTGTCTGTTTATATATGGTATATTCACTCACAACACAAATTAGAATACACTGGCTGATAAATGCACAAGCACTTAGCGAGGTTTGCGGCGGAGAGAACTCTATAGAATACTGCGCTATGCATTGGGTAGACACAGAATGACCCGATGAGCTTGCGCGTGCTGCACTCGAGCCAGAGAAGAGTATCAGGCCCCGGAAGGCGGGGATACTTGCAACCAATCCCGTGAGCTCGAACTATGAGAAGAGAGGAAGAACGTTGGAGTGAAATCGCCACCCACTTTCCAACCGCTAGGTCTCTTGCGCTCGAGAACAGGGCGCGCTTCTCCAAACTTAAATTTTTTATAAAATAAAACAATAACATTAATGGCAATTTACGGCTAATTTACGTGATAAAAATGAAATGCAAAATCACATACAAAAATTATTTAAATTAAAATTTGTAAGAAAACGACGATTACACATATGAATGATTACGATACGGTATTATAATTAAATATTCTAATATTTGATAGAAAAATATTTAAAACGAGTATTTGAATATTCACTTTTACAATATAATATCATAATACACTAGAAAATTAGAAACTAGAAACACAAATAACTAATAATGTTAAGAACAAAACTATTAATCTTATTAATAATTATTGATATTATTACATTATCACCATATCATACATACTATTATAATTATAATAATATTTTAATCATTATTAATTATATATATATATATATATATATTATATATCATTTACTACATATTATTATAATAATATTATAATAACAATAAAAATAATAGCTAATAACTAGACATTCATAAACGTTCAACCCAGCTCCGTTATGAAAAGAAAATCTAATTTGTTCGAAAATCATTATGACGAAAGGATTCCGAACAACGGTATTCTTTGGAATAAATTGCATGTTCGAGCAGGTTCGAGCTAGCCAGATACCCGTCTACCCACGAGGCCGGTCTCATTACGGGAGATGAGTGTAGTATAGTGCCTCTTATCGAGTGTGAAGGTTTTGTATTAGAGTGTGAAAGTGCCGAACATAACATGGATAGAAAAGGAAGCAGAAAAATTATGCGAAGGCCTGGTAATCGTGAACAGAAACGCTTCTTTCGTGGTAATCAAAACACAACAGGCAGAGATACAAGTGTAACGCTTTTTTCTCGAAACAGCATTTTTTTACACGGTGAACACGATTTCTTGAGAACCACTGGTCCGATTTACTTGAATTTTGGAGGGCTCACTTCTTACATGTGTAGCTATTGTCCGTAGCGGACAAAGTGATGAACAATTTAAGCTGCAAAAAAGAGGTAAAAAAATTCAAAAGGCCGCCATTTTTTTCATAAACATTTATTGTTTCGCTGCCTGCCAGAGCCCAAAGTATAACGATTAAGAATCCATTTGTTTTTTTTTATTTCCGACGAACCGTTCTGGAGATTTATCCTTCACCATGAAAATAGAGGACACATTTACGGCCACCATTTTGGATATGTAAATAAAAATATAACAAATAAAAATGTTTTCTATTGATTTAAGATTTGTACTTATACACGTAAAAAAATCGACCTTCTAATTTTAATTATACTTGGAAATGAAAATGTTTGAAAATAACTTCAAAAGAACCAACCTACCCCCTTACATTTTTTTAATGCAATTGGTAGAAAATTCATGCTTCCTTCTTTCTCGCAATAAGTTGGCCGGCTTATAAGGAGAAATATGAAGTATATAAAAAAACTTCATTTTGCTCCAAAGGCTGCTTTGAGAGAGAAAGAGGTAGAGAGAGAGAAATGGATGTGCGCGCAAGTTGGAGTGAGAAGCGAAGCTAGTGAGGAGAGAAATCTCGATGGGAGAAAAGAAAGCAGCAATTTGGGCCATGTGGAAAAAAGGAGATTTGTCACGTAGACCAGGTCTGTGTTTTTCCGAAACCCGACCAAACGTGTTGAGGGTGCCGTCTGGCTGGCAGATGGGCCCGAGATTTCTGAATGGGGGCAATGAAGTAAATTGAGTTTTTTAAAAAAGTAATAAAGTTACACTTAATCTGTCATTTGAAAATTGGTTTTGAAGCAAATGAGCCAAACGATGGTCGTCTGCAACGACGGGTTGGGATAAAAAGTCTTTGTTTTTCTCAAGTTCAACACTTGGGTCTTTTAAAAAAGAAAGGACTCAAGCAGATGCACTTGTAAAAGAGAAAACTGAAAAGCCGAACCTACCCATGTAATCTTTCACGCTAGTGGCGTGTATCAATAAAAAAGATCAATTAACCAAATAATTAAATTTCCATCCAAAAAAGATATATTTTCAACCAAAAATAAAATACTTACATTTCCCGTTTTAAAAAACTAATTTCTAACAACAACAAAAAACGACTTTTCAACAAAATAGTTCAAATTTCAACTTTAATAGTTAAATTTTGAGTTAGCGAAATTTACTTTTAACAACGTAGTTACATTTTCAACCAGAGATGAATTTCCAATTACAATGATGAAGCTTCCACGAAAAAAATTAATTTTTAACAAAAGAGTCAACCAAGTAGTTGAATTTTCAGCTAAAAAAGATGAATTCTCAACGAACAATCTAATATAATTGAAATTTCAACCAAAGAAGATTTTAGTTTTAAATAATAAACTGTTGAATTCAACCAAAAAAGACAAATTTTCAGAAATAGTTGAGTTTTCAATTAAAAAATACTTTTCTGTCAACAGAGAAAAGAAATTTAAAACAAAGTGTTGAATTTTCAAGGAAACTTATGAATTTTCCACCAAGAATGATGAATATTCAATAAAACACATGACTAGTTATTATTTAGTGCAATAAATGAAAAAAAAACGAAAAGGGTACTTAGCCTAATATTTCATTTACATTTCACTTCCATCAAGTTTTTTTCTTCTTATTCATTTATCTAAATAAAAATGCATTCGCTATAACAAATTTCGATAAGTCTAACTAATTTTCTTGGTACACCCAAGAACTCTAGGATCCAGTACATTCGTGCGCGTATAATAGAGTCGTAAGCTTTTTTGAAATCGACAAATAGCTGATGCACTACTTCATTAAATTCCCATTTCTTTTCTAACAGTTGTCTAATTGTAAACATTTGATCGCTTGTAGATCGGTTTCGGCGGAATCCACACTGGTAATCCCCAATGATTTCTTCGGCAAAAGGAGTTAGTCTACTTAAGATGACATTGGACAGGATCTTATAACATGAAGGCACAAGTGAAATTCCCCGATAATTGTTACAATTCTTTTTATCGCCATTTTTAAAGATAGGAATAATAATACAGGTATTCCATTCCTCCGGCATGCGTTGTTTTCCAAACTGCGCGTATTAATTTACAAATTTGCCTTGTGAGGCAAGGGCCTCCATTTTTTATCAGTTCTGACGGTAGGTGGTCGATGCCCGCGGCTTTGTTATTTTTTAACTTCTTCATGGCCATTTCTATTTCTATATCAGTAGGATCATCAATTAATAGATCAACAGTGTGGATTTCACCGAGATTACCTTCAACGGGGGCTTCGCGTAAATTTAATAACTTATCGAAATAGTTTTTCCATAAATTCAGTCTCTCTGTCGCATCGGCTACTAGATTGCCATTTTCGTCCCTCATTACTTCCGTTCTACTTTAAAAGCCTTTCCTTATAAAATTGATTCCCCGGTACATCTCACGCGGGTTATTTTGTTTATTATGCGTTTCTATTGCTAGTATTTTATTCTTTTCGCACTCCCTTTTCTTGGATCTATAAAGCCTATTTGATCGCACTTATTTGTCATTTGATCGCACTTATTTTGTAAACTAATTAGTTTGGCCTTCCGACGTTTTTCAAACCAAAGTTTGCACTCTTCGTCAAACCATGGTTTGCTTTTGGTTACTTTCTTTAAACCTATAGTAAGTTTCGCGGCTGTCTTTATCGCCTTTTTCATATTGCTCCACAGGGTTTCCGAGTCCTCCACGTAATTATCGTTATCGTCTCTCTGTTCTTGGAGAACGTCGAAACTATTAGAAATCTCAACTTGATAATTTAATATTTCTGTTGGTGTTTTAAACTTATCTATATTGAAACGAACTGTTGGCTCTGTGCGGCTTGTTTTCTTACTTAACGCTAGCCTAGATCTTAGTTTTACCATCACGAGAAAGTGGTCTGAATTTAAATCCGCTCCCCTGTACGATCTTATATCGAGAATGGTTGTATGACGTCTTCTGTCAATTAGAACGTGATCAATCTGATTGCGAGTGTTGCCATCTAGTGATGTCCAGGTGGCCTTATGTATATTTTTATGCTTTAAAAATGTGCTTTTGACAACGAGGTTCTTTGAAGCTGCAAAGTTTATCACTCTAGTCCCATTATCATTACTGACGTCATGCAAACTTTCCGACCCTATTTGTAGGCCTATACATCGGTTCTTTTCCAATTTTCGCGTTGAAATCTCCCAATACTATTTTTGCGTCATACGTTGAGAACTTGTCAAAAACCTGTTCGATTGTTTCGTAAAAAATGTCCTTAGTATCTTCGTCTTTGTCCTCGGTGGGGCAGTGCACGTTGATCAACACCTGTTTGCTGAAATTGCCCTTTAGTACAATGTATGATAAACGATCGTTAATGAATTGAATGTCGATAACCGCTTGCGAAATTCGTTTATTAATGAGAAAACCGGTTCCCAGTCTGTACCCCTTAGCTCCCCCATAGTGAAAAGTATAGTTATCCTTAGAAATTGACGCGAAATCGCCCGGGCAGCAGGTTTCTTGAAGTGCTATTAAGTCAGTATTGTATTTGTTTGCTATCTCAATGAGTTCGCTAAATCCGCCAGTATTTAGACTACGCGCGTTCAGAGTTCCCGCCCTTAGATATTTTACAGTAGTTTTTTGTTGTTGCAAGTTGGCCATGATAATTTCGTGGAAATCCGCATGTTAGGATCCTATTCCAATCGTAGGTGAGTCCACCGTCCCAGAAGTGATAACCCCCATACCTCTCTGGGTCTAAGTATGGGAGCTTTCCGACTTTGACAAGGACCGTGTCAACTTGTCGTCAGACAAATTACAGTTTCATCCTCGTATCCTAACATCCCCCTGCAAGGAAGCGCGCCTACTGGCATCAATACCCCTTTGGCCCTGTGCAGGCGAATCATTCCACACATCCCTTGCGGGCAGTGTCATCGCTGCGGTGTCCAATGGGGAAGCAGGATTTTCCCTTACAAGATTTTTAGTTTCGGTTCGGGTAGAGTTTCTAGGTGGATACCTGCTGCACCTCGGCTTGCCAGAACCCTCCCATTGCGTATGAATGCGAATGGGTGAGTCCCCCCAAGCCATGGTTGTCCTGTACCTATTTTCTACCAGTGCTGAGCTCACCACACTCACGACTAGTTCCTATCGGCTGTCCGCGACTGCTTATTCTCGTATTCGCAGTTAACCTTAAGGGCTGTTCAGCCTTACGGGCCGTTCCTCTATCCGCAACCTGAGCACGCGCTACGTAGTGGTGACAGGAAACCCACCGAGCAGTCACATACAGATATAGCCTTGAAAGATTAAAATTCAAAAATGTTTTTGAAAGCCTCCAGGGGTCAATTCCCACTCCCAGAAAAGACGCCGCAAAGACGTCCTATGTCCGTGTCTTCAAGATGTTGGGACATAGGACGTCCTTTATACGTCATAAAGATGTCTAGTTTAATATTAGATTAGCAATAATCTTAACAATAGGTTTAGTAATAATGTGTACTTACCGCCAATGAAGTGGATAAAAGCGTCATGCACTTCCTGCTTGCCTCTTGCAGGGTTGTGCCACTTTGTAGGGACTATTTTTTGTTGTTGATTATTTTGTTTAAAAACTGTTCTACTTCAACCATCACGTACGTGTTGTGTGATTTTAAGCGACATTTCATACATACGAAATTTTCGGACGGCCGGAAACGCGGCTAATGGCGGTTAACGACGACTCGGATCATGGACTCGACTCACAATTGAGGGTCCGGATGCAATAAGGGGACGAGCGCTCGAAAACGTGAAAAAGTATTGTCCAAACGTCTTATGATATCCAAATTTTAAAGTTGAAAAAATGAATTAAAAAAAAATATGGGCTTGTAGAGAAAGACAAGACGGAACTTTTTTCTACCTGAAGTTTTTCTTTCCGCAAAATTCAATTTTTTTTTAAAACATAAATCGTCTCCACTCAGACAAATATTATTGAAACTATTTGAAATTTGATAGACATACGTATTATACCCTAGCGACACGTTTTTTTAGCTTCGGCGAAGAAAAGTATCGAGGGAACTTTAGAGTTGAAACAACTTCCAGTGAGACATTTGTCGTCTACGATTGCATCGTTAGCAGATTTAAGCGCTTCTCAACGTTCGTACACTCGCCTTTACACTCTCTTATTAAGGGCTTGTCTTTCAAAAATTAAACATTAAAAAAACCTGCCCTGTCCACCAATTAATGGAAAATCGACTGCTTGATATTTTTGGACGTTTCGTTGTTTTCAGTGAATTATAAAATAACTGATAAGAGGAAAATTTGTGCTTCGCAAGTTGTTCCACCCTTTATTTTGTTTCCTTCGTTTTAGTATTAAAGAATGTAAACAAACCGTCTAGTGTCTTTGTTTTGAAATTTTAACTGTGAAAAGGGTTTAGTGTCCCAAATTGTTTCGGACAATAATTCGCGCCCATAATTCGTCCAAAAAGAGAAACGATCAGCCGAATAATTTTGAGGTATTGTGCGGTTCAAAATATATATGTTGAAGCTAGTACATGTACTTTTGAACGCACGTTTGTAATGGGCCGAGACCCAGCGACACTTAGGTCGGGCTGATTACATCCCGACCGGAAAAATTACAGAAAACAGCCCTGTTAACGTACAATATGAAATCGCGTACCTGCCTGCTCAGAACGGCTGCGTTTGTTTATAAAAAAATTTTAAGTTGTATTTTGAAAACGATAACTGTGCTCATCGCGATCAAGATTAAATTTCGCACCCAGATGCTAAAAACATTACTCAATATGAATTCGAGTGCCTGCCACTCGAAATCGGTTGCGAAATATCGACTGTCAATCAAAAACCGGTGAAAAAAGTGCATAACTCGACTCATCGTCAAAGGTGTTGCAATAAGTGCCTGCCAGCTTCATGAAAGTCGCGCGCTCTCGCGCTCTGCGCCGTAGACAGTGAAGTGTGCTCATTCCGATCCGCACCAAAATTTAAATTCCCCTGAATAAATGAAATATCGTCAAATTTATTTATTTAATTAATAAAATTTACTATATTAAGACTTTTATTAGTATTTTTCATTTTTTAATAATATGGTATCTAATCCTAGTTTTTTATAAAATTTATTAAATTTCATTATAAATTTTTTTTATAAATGATAAATTATATTGAATTATCAATTTATTTATATTTAACCAAATAATTGAATTTCATTTATATGAAGAACTATTTATTTAAATAATTAATTAATATTAATAAAATCATTTTTTTATTAAAAGTTTAACCGCTATTGCTGGCACTTTTTTAATTTATAATTACAAATTTTACAAATTAAACATTTCTTTCATAATTAATGAATTTAATTATTAATAAAAAGATATTATTAATTTAATATATATTTAAATTATGATTTATAGTTGCATTTTATTGCTCTCCCCGAAAATCCCTTAGGGATAGAAATTTGAAATTTACATAAGATAGCATGTATGCATTGTTTTTAAAAATATAAAATGCATAAATGATTGCTTTAAAAACGTTATAACATTTTTCAAAACGAAGCAAAATAACAGAGGAAACTTCCTTCCAAAAAGATTTCGTGAAAAATTTGTCTTTTCATTCCGGCTGAACCCGTACTAGTTTCGTTGTTGGTCACCAACAGGATTTCAAGCTATAAGTCATTCAGTCGATTTTTATCCTGAAATACTCAATAAGGGAATTCATGTGGCGAGGGTGCAGGAGTTGAAAGTGAATAGAATTAGCAAAATTCAGTGCAGCGTAATCAGACAAACGTCTGTTAGTTCTCCCCCATACGACGTTAAATAACAGTTGTTTATTAATTCAAAAATATATTGTAACATAAAGAGAAGTATTAGGGAAATCTATAATTATAATTATAAATTTCCTAACATTTTTCTTCATGTTAAAAATATTAATAAATTAGAAATGAGATACAGGACACTCACTGTGAAAAATTCAAGTAAAAAATTACATATAGGATTGCCTTAAATTTTCTCCTTGATACATGTTTCTGTAAACATTTACCTTCACTTTATCAACTTAACAATACAAATGTGCCACAGGAATCTTAAGAAATAAAAATACCAGTGGTATTTTTATCAGGAATTGTATAATTTTCACACTAGAATATCCGTATGTTTGAAATAGAGAAAACTAGGAATATGTTACGTACATAAGGGTGGTCCGAAAACATTTTATTTAGAGGGTAACGATGCCATATGGGTGTGACACCCCTAATACACCTCCACAGGACCCTGAAAACTATCCTTAAACCCAAAAATGTCATTTTTTATTAAATCTACCTTTTGAGCACTTTATTCTCGTTTTTTTTTTTACTTAAAATTATTTGTATTAGTCTAGTGGAATATTTATCAACATTGGTTAATACATTTTCAATTATTTGAACAAATTGAATTTGTTTAAATAATTATTTTTTGATTTTTTAAAATAATAATTATGATTATTTCTTCAGTGGAATATTGATCAACACTGGTTCATTAATTTTTAAATGTTTAAACAAATTCCATTTGCTTGAATAATTTTTTTTTAATTCGTTTTTTTTTATAAAAAATATTACTGTATTATCGTTAAGTGACATAAATTTATTTTCAGATATTTTTCAATCGTTGAGGTAATAAATTATTATTTATTTTCAACAACCTTTAATTTGTTTCAACAATATTTTTTCACCAAATTTGTTAGTTTTTCTTTTCTGCTATTTATATTAAAACTTCTGATTATTGGAAACAATCATTTTGTTCTTGTTGTATATTTAATCCCTCCCTTTTACGGGTTTGAGGGCCTCCGCTCCCTGTACATATATTTACATTCCATCCTTAATCTAACTTAACCGCTGCTTATATTCTAATGCTTCGCCTTACTTAAAATAACAGTACTCTTACGTTTGGCTCTGCCCTGTTCTCTTGCTTTCTCTTATTTCTTCCAATTTCTTCATCCACGTCAATCCCTGTCCATTACCGTCCAAAATCCATCTCACACACTCATCCACACTCAACTGTCCATCTTCCTCTCCTGTACACCTCTCTAACACATGTGCCCATGACTCCATTTCGTATCCACATACTCTGCACAGATTGTCCTCTTCAGCCATCCAATATCTACAAGCTCTCACTCCTTCTCCCATTCTAAACCGTACCACCCTATTCCATTTGTCTTCCTTTTTTATTTTTTGCAAATATTCTGGTTCCGTTAACCCTTTGACCATCATATACCATCTATTGTACCTCTAATCCATAATCTTTCTTCATCTCTCTTCTCCTTGTTTTACTAATAGCTCTAACTCTATGTCCTCCCACTCCAGTCCCCCTTCTTGTATATCACAAACCCTTATCATTTTTTTCCTTTCTTCCTCCCATTTCGAATTTCCCAAATTGCCTCTCGTCTCCTTGTTCCGAACTTCGTCCAAGCATACTTGTGCTATTCTGCTCCCCTCTCCCCTTTTCAACTTCTCTTCAAACCTCCAGGCTCTCTTAATTTGTCTAGTTACCATTTTTTCCCTTCCTAATTCTTCCCTTAACATGTAACCTGCGCAACTCCAACTAACCCCCATTACCCATCTCAGAAATCTCTCATGCATGCTTTCCACTTTCCTATGTTCCTTCCATCCCCAGACCTGCACTCTATAACACAACACCGCCCAAATCAACGCATCAAACAACCAAACTCTCATTCTCCAATCGTCATTGAACCTTCTCTTTCCTATACCCCATACTTGGCCCATTACTTTACTCGCACACTCGATTGTTTTCCTCACCTGTATCTCGTTTCCCCCTCCTGCCTCAAACCAAAAACCTAAATAACAGAATTCCTCCACACTTTCCACTGTTTGTCCGTTCATCTTCCAAACGTAACCTATTTTGGTCTTTCTAGTTCTGAAGCACATCACCTTGGTCTTCCCTACGTTCACCGTCAATTCTTTTGTTCCCACATACTCTTCGAAAATTCTCATCATTAGGTTCATCCCCTTCTCATCGTCTGCTAACAGCACTGCGTCGTATGCGTATGCTAGAGAGTATAGTTTGCTATTACCCAAAATCGTTCCCCCTTTGCCTTTCTCCTTTAGCTTCTCCTCTAAGTCTGCCAGCAGCATATTAAAGAGTAGCGGACTCAACTGGCACCTTTGCCTTAGACCTCTTCCTGTCCAGAACACCTCCCCCCCCCCTATCTTCACCCTAATCCTGGTTTCAGTAAAAATTTCCTTTA
>CAKNYM010047643.1:63050-75754 GCA_932195095.1 Andricus curvator
GACTCACCGAAATCAAGCACCCCGATGGTGAGAGGCGAGGGGACTCACGGAAATAAAGCACCCCGATGATGAGAGGCAAGGGGACACACCAAAGTCCTTGAAATAATCAACAATTACATTTTTCGCAATTGCAGCGCCATCTATCGCGAAAAAATTGGGGTTCTCATTCGAAATTACAAAGTTACCCCCACTCTTGCCTCCTCGGGGGGTGAGGTGGGGTAAATTTCTGCGGGGTCGCTTTTCTCCTCGAAAATAGAAAGTTTTTATTACGGATATTTTTTTCATAGGGTGCGTATTTTTTGAGATATTTCGATGTATCAAGTTAAAAAAAACACACATATATATATATATATATATATATATATATATAATTTAAAAAAAAGGGTTTAACAACCACCGCAGGGTCCCATTGAGAGCAATTGCCATCTGAAAAATGACACCAGCTCCCAGTAGAATCGCGGTAAATCACACTTATGGCCACATCACACAACCGTGAGATGGGTGGTCACAGGGCACGATTAAATCACAAGGACAATTACTTGCCTCAAATAATTTGGGTACAATCGTTGCAGCTCTATTTTAAGGTCTTGTTACCTCTCCTGCTTTTCTTTCTCCTTGGCAGTGATGTTGTATTCGGACGGAGCCGAGAATTCGATCACGAATATAGTTCATTTCTAGGAATCTTGGAGAACGATGCCAGGCCTCGAGTGTTCAACGGAGACTGCTGTCCGAAAATCGTAGTTCCAGAAAATTTTGTACTTCTCGTTTTAGACAATTGACTCTATCTCCCTTGGAGCGTTCGGCAGGGCAGCATCGCGACCAACGCCGTAAGAGCGACAAAGATGGTAATAAAGCACTCTTAGGGCCGCATTATGTCTATAGACATACGTCGTTCCTGGAGAGTCTCGTTTGAGCAGTCGAGCTGTAAGGACGTGTTTGTTGTTGCTCCGTCCTGTACCGAGAGTTAGAGCGTTTGACTTGCGTTCCGAATTTTTCTGAGTGCCGTGATGCCGTGATGTTACTGCTGTTATTACTGCTGTGAGTGTAGAATTGGGGCTTATATTTATATGGGTCAGACATTATTCACGTGTAAAGTGCTTCTAGGTTTGTTGTACTTTTTGCGCTTGCTCGTATGCTGAAGTAATAAATCTTTTGCACCCGCAACTTAATATGGCGACCTATGAACAGATGCAGAGCTTGATGTCAAGCCTAGAAGAAAAGCTCAAAGCTAAAATACATTCCGTGGAAAAAAATATTCTAGAAAGCACCTCAGCAGTCTTGCAGAGATGTGAAGCCAAAGTTGATGCTGTCGAAAAAGAGAATGCCGAGCTCAAGATGGAGATCGCAAGGCAGGCTCAACGGCTAGATAGGCTTGCAAGAAGAAACAACTTGATACTTTTTGGCATGTATGATGAGCCAACGGAAACACCACCTGCGCTAGACGAATAAGTACAAAATCTACTCGGCAACAAAATGGACATAAAACTTAACCGGGAGTCGATTGATGGAGTTCGCCGCCTTGGTCAATTCAACTCTGGCAAAATGAGACCTATTTTGCTTTCACTCTGTTCAGGGCCGATGAAGCACGCTATCCTTCAAAATCGTTCGAAACTTAGAGGTACAAATGTTTTCGTCGAGCATGACTTGGACCCGGACTCTGTTAAAATCCGCAAAGATCTGAGCCAAGAAGCTGCTAAACTAAGAAACGCAGGGCTAAAAACTCGTATAAGTGGTAACCGCCTGCGAGTTAACGATCTCATTTACAGCTTAGATGATTTAAGAAGATTGAGCCTAGAGAAAATAATTGGAAATAATGTTTCAAATATTGAAGTGCTTAACGACATTCTTGTAAACAATAACATGTCACATGCACCTGTCGCTTCGAAACTCTCTATGACATCACAAGCAGGGATACACAGTAATGAGTCAGCCTTATTTGTAAATACAAATACAGCTGCTATGCCCAACACACAGCTGGGTAGTATGACTTATGAGAAGAAGATAGCCATCACCAACCCTTCTAAACCTAATCAACTCGTTTCTTCAAGGAAAAGAAGGGGTGATTCTCAAGACGCGGGCTCTCTTAACAAGTATTTGAACAGGAGAACTCCTGCAGGATCTGAGCAGCGCACTGACTGACTGGATGAATCTTTTACGGAAAGGGCAGGAGTTTCAAGCTTTAGTTCTGCGGGTGTCTCGCCAAATGGAGGATGTTCAAGCATACGTCGAGTTTTAGTGTCTGTTATTGGAATATCAGTGGTTATAATAATTTGTGTAACTTGGACGTAAAGCAGAAAGCCTACTTAACTAGTCATTGTGTAATTTGCATAGGTGAGTCATGGCTCACAAACACATCTGTGAAACTGCCGAAAATTTTAGATGGTGACACCCGTTATTACTCCGTGGCTGTCAAAGAAAAAAGTAAGCGCCGTGGCAGTGGAGGGCTAATTACATTAGTCCAAAACTGCGCTGATTATTTACATTGCAAACTAGAAGTCAGTAATTTGTATTTATTTGTGAAATTGACTTTCGAAAATTCCTTCACTCTGCATATCGATAATATATATTTTCCCCCATCAGCAGACTCAGACAAACTTATTAAGCACGAGTGACTGGTTTAAATTTTACCGGGATGTTTTTCCGCCCAGAGTGTTATCATATGGTAATTTTATATCAGTTTTGGACCCGGTACTTGATACGGACTTCACCTTACTTGAACTACAAAAAGTTATCTCGGGTTGTAAAAAGAATATCGCTGCAGGTCCAGATGGTATAAACAATGACTTCTTTAAACATCTATCCCCAGAATGGGACCATTATTTGCTCAATCTTTTTAATACTGTTCTTAACTCTGAAAAAGTTCCTAACCAATGGTCTGTTGTTGATATGTTCATGCTTCATAAGACGGGTGATAAACATGACCCATTAAACTATCGAGGGAAAGCTCTTATGAACTCAATCACTAAAATCTTTACGACGCTACTCACTGCTATATTATCAACATGGGTGGAAGCATATAAACTGCTGCCTGAGGTGCAGGCGGGTTTTAGAAAGGGGAGGAGTTGCAGAGACCACTTATTTACACTCTATTCGGTAATAAGCATGCACTTTGCCACTAACAGGAGAGATTATTTGTACGTCATCTTTATCGATTTTAGGAGGGCATTTGACTCAATCAGTCATACTAAGCTTTGGGCCAAACTAAATGACCTTGGTGTAAGCGGAAAAATTATTATGATTTTGGTCTCGTTTTATGCCAACGCCGGTCTAAGGGTCAAATGTGGTGAGTCCTACTCGGAAAGAGTCCACGTGACTCAGGGGGTCCTGCAGAGTGATAGCTTCAGTCCTCTCCTCTTCATTCTTTTTGTGGCTGATATTGTGAACTTTTTTATAAAGAAAGGTATGAAGGGTGTGTTGCTGAATGCGGTCAGATCTCTAATTATGCTTCTGTTCGCGGACGATATAGTTATCTTTGCTACTTCTTGGCCTTCAGCTAAATAAAAAAAAACAAAGATCGTCCCTTTTCGTAAGGCCGGTAAGTTGAAAAAACTTCGTCCACTTATGTGGAAAGATTCATCCATTCTTGAGTTTGTTAACACCTACACGTACCTCCGAATCCCGATCTCGTCAACGGTTAAATTTAAAATTGCCAAAGACCATTTCGTCAGGAAAGGGACGACAGCAATTTATAGAGTGTGCAGTATTCTGAATAAGTCTAAAAATAACTCATGGGAAGCCACTGTCGTGCTCTTGAGATCAATTATCGAGGCCACTTTATTGTACGGTGCTGAGGTCTGGGCTATGCGTTATTTTGACGATATTAACGTTGTACAAAACAAATTTTTTAAGCAATTACTCTACTGGCCCAGAAACACCCCTGCGCGCTTTATCCGAGTGGAAACGGGATTAGATTGGTGGATTTCTATAACTGATATGAACGATGACAGGTTGCCTAAGATTTGTCTGAGGAGCCTCTGCGAGTTGGACCAGGCTAGTGCCGCAAGTATAGAATTTAATTGGGCTTCGCAATTCAAGTCCCTACTCGAATCTATAGGCGAACTTGATACATGGAATCGGCATTGGAGTCACCCTCATATGGTTACCGTAGAAAAGACAAACATAATAATTAAGTGGGCAAATAATATGTTTAGCACTGCTATTGATCGTGTGACCAAATCTAACTATAACAGTCAATTTAGAAACCTAAGTCAATTGAACCTTACTGAACCTTATCTATATTTCAATTGTAGTATGGGAAAAAAGCGGGTGGTTAGTCAATTAGGACTTTCAGACTCCACCAAGATCAGACTATATTTTAATGGTTCGGCATACGTGATTGATTCAAATCAAATTTGCAGTTTATGTAACTTGATGGAGTTTGAGGATCTTTCTCATTTTCTACTCTATTTCCCTATCCATAACGAATTCAGAGCGCACTACATTAAAAAATACCTAGAAGGCTCAAAAACTGACTTAGAATCTATCGAGCGCCTTTTAATTCTACGAAATATTGACCAACTGAATGACATTTTTAACTACATTGTGCAAGCGCTGAGAGTCAGATCTTTTATTATTAATGAGTAAGAGTCTGATTTTGAGTACACTGACCTTTTTATGTACATTGATCTGTTGCGTCGCGTGCAAACATTTTACTTATTTATTTTTGAAAATTTGTATAGCTATCACTTAGGATTATTGTGATACGAGCGTAAACTCGAGACCCCCTTAGTGGTAAGGCATCACTTCGACCAGACACCCCTTCCATTACTCCTTACCCCCCTTACCACACTATGGCGCCGACCACCTCCTCGCCCATAGGTAGTGTGTCTATGAAGAGTTGACGCCCTTCACTTTATATGCCCTTAATTATCTTGCTCTGATGGTTACGCACTTTCCCTTTCACCTGAGCTAGCCCACATAACGCTAAAGAGTGGACCCAAAAAATACAGCACGTGCGTGTATGAAGAAAATTCGAGGCCTCGTGTGATGACTATAAGCATCTTATGCCCTTCACGCTATATGACCTAAATTATCTTGCTCTAACGGGGGACACTTTCCCTCTCGCCTCGTCTAGATTATATATTGCTCAAGAGTGGACCCAAAAATAGAAAGATTAGAAATGGTTGGTTTAATGTGATTCTTTTTAGAATATTCTTCACAGTAAAAGTCATGTGGGTCAGCAATGCCTAACCGATATATATATTTAAATATTTCTACCTATATACTAGAGGTGGAGGTTTTTAAATAAAAGCATAACATTGTACATTTCAGTTTAGTCACATTTATTGATTAAAATAGTTTGGAAAGAAAAATAGAATACACATAATGATCAGTATATATTACACACAACACAACATAATATTTTTCAAAGCAATAAAGCTAGCTTTTTTCATAGCCACTGCAGGTACAAAAACTTTTTGTTTCTTGTTTTTACAAGAATTTTCACCATACTCACAATCACCCTCGGGAGCAGGTGTTTTGTCAAAAAGAATAGTCTTTTCACCAAAGGTCGTCGTGAACTTCACTATGTAGTCATTAATCTCGAATGGTTCCAGCTCTGACATTGAATAGCCGCCAGATTCAAAGTAGGTACTTATGAATTTAAATTGTGGCTGGAATTTGGACCATGTTGCCGCCCCAAATGTGATTCCTTGTAGCTTGTTAGACACAATTTTTACAATAGGTTGAAAACTGCCATCTGACTGCACTTCCAGACCAACAATAGCGTTTTTACTGAATGAGTTATTGAGTGCGTACAGTGTGGTTAAAATGAGATGTTTGTTTGTCTTGCGTAATGAATCCACTTCCGTCATATGAACTCTTTTTTAGTACCAGTAGTAGAATTAGTAACAGTGAAAGTGGAAATTTCAGCTCCTTTTTCAACACCAGTCATAGTTTGTGAAATTGTAGGTACTGCTTCAAAGATACAGAGAAACTGATTCTTAGCTGACTACTCAGAGATCTTAAGTACAAGGTAATAGAGACATTATGGGGTGGGAGGAATACAAGTCTAGACACGATTCATACGCGATGGTTGAATATCATGGGTTCAAAATAAAAATAGTGGAGATTGAAATATCAAATCAGAATTATGCTTTAATAATTAATTATCTGTATGTGCTAATTTTTATATAGGTCAAATTCATACCTGCCATAGGGAAGTGTGGGTGCGAGTGAAATACTGTTAGATGTTGTATAAGAGTATCTCTTTTACACTCATGGGTATGACTGATATGAATTGAACCTTACTGTATAGGTATAACTCTATGATCGAAGCAAATGTTTAGAATTTTTCATTTTTATTCTTCAAATCACAGTGACACTTTCATAACGAAAACCAAATCATGAATAATGACACAGTGGGTGAAGAAGAAGGCTATTCACAGGGTTCAAGGTCTAAAGATTAGTCGAAAAGATTTTCAAATAGAAAATCCGTGGCGGCCTTATGGTAATGGGCCCCATTCCAGAATGGACATTAGATTTGAGTATATGCCGTTACCCATGGGTTTGAAAGGGAAAGGTCTTTTTTGTAGAAGCGTTGGAATGATATAGGAAAAGTGAAAGGGTCATAGGTAATAGTGTTCTTCCGTAACATTTTTCCAAAGGTTTCATTTTCGGTGGAACGTCAGTCTTAGCTATATGCTCTAACGTGAAGCACGGTCGATGGTAATTAGTTTTCACAGTGTATTTTGTACAATTGTTGAGTGTGATAAATTGAACTGTGTTCTGTGAGGAGTTTATCAGTGTTTTCACAGTGTATTTTGTACAATTGTTGAGTGTGGTAAATTGAACTGTGTTCTGTGAGGAGTTTATCAGTGTAGCTCAAAGTTATCAGTTCAAGTGAACAATAAGCCCGATAATGTCGATGGATAACAAAGCTAACCAGAAAGCAATTACTCATCAGAGGGAGGATGACAGACTGTTTCTTATTGCCATGTTAGAAGGATACATCAGCCAATGTGATTCACTGGGGCGACTTGATGACGTTGTGCAAACA
Source organism: Andricus curvator (assembly GCA_932195095.1). Classification (NCBI taxonomy): domain Eukaryota; kingdom Metazoa; phylum Arthropoda; class Insecta; order Hymenoptera; family Cynipidae; genus Andricus; species Andricus curvator. The sequence goes on from CAKNYM010047643.1 coordinate 70,048, forward strand.
GCCATACAAAGGAAGGACGATATACCTTTACTTATGGTATTAAGGAAATATTTGAAAATGCAAAGAGAGACGAACTCTGCAATAAATAATATACAAGTCATCATTGGTAAGTAAAACTCTTCTTAATTTTCATTCATAAAATTTTTATAAAAGTGAACATTTCAAAATAGTGTGCTGATTTTTTGCTTCTCTTTTTGTTAAAGCTGAAATTCAGAGCGTTAAATCCAGAAAATCTTTGGAAGCCGACGCTCTGCATTATCAACGAATTAGGAATCAGACGGAGGCAGATTCGAAAGAACAACCCGCAGAATTAACTAAAAAAAAGGATAATTCTGATTCAATGGTGGAAGCGGGTTGCTCAAAGAAGCAAAAAAGCTCACAAGAGTTCATATTAGGTGATGGAAGTGTAGCACGGGATCCTAGAGTCAATAAAAAAAATAATAAAAGTAATATAGATAGTAATATAGTAGTGGAAACTGATGACGACGAGACGGACTTTGACGAGGACATTGTGCCAGATTCGCAAATGAAAAAAAAAATTTAAAAATCTAAAGAACTTGTACAAGAAAATAGACAAATTAGAGAGGCAGATTTGAAAAAGGAGCGCAAATTACAAAATGATAAAATAAGCAGAGAGTTTGCAAAGCAAGATAGAGTGAAAGTAGCATCTACATCTGAATTAAAACGAAAAGGTAATGTAACTTATATGTATATATAGACATAACTTATATATTCCTAAACTTTCGTCTACAAAATAAAAAATGATTTTAAAATGTTTATTTTTTCAGAAAATCAAAATAATGGGAAAAAAACATCGACTAAAGTAAGGTCGAATCGGAAACAGACCCCAAATGATGTGACAGCAGCTCCAGCCATGAGTGCGATTGCACGCACATCCAGAGCTATGGAGGCTAGCTCATCTCCCACACTCATCTCTCATGGCCAGTCGATGGCTGATGAAGCTGTTGGAATTCTCTCAGAAGATTTACATGATGCTCAACCACAAGGTAGGAATGAGAGTAACATTTTAGCCCCCTTTATAATAAAAAGAGACGAATGTGACCAATATGTGAGAAAATTCGACACAAATGGGCGAAAATTAACTTTTAAAATTGTACTTCCTGGGGAGAATAGTCCTGTTCTTTGGTTGGAATTAACCTTTTTAGAGTTATATAATTATATAGCTTCGTGGTGTAAGGAAACAGATTTAGTGGGCATTGTGTTTGGATCGGATGGGTTTGGCAAAGGAATTGCCTGGAAAGCCTTTTTACCCCTTAAAGATCTGCATTTCGAAGACTTGTGGAAATTAGTAGAATCAGTAGTTCAAAGTGCCATAAGTTTTAATATTGATGACACCTTTGTAGTAGAGATAACGCGGGTAAGCGTAATAGCAGGAAAAGGCCGTGTGAAGCTAGCAAGCAAAGTTTTTGAAAAATCAGTTTATACTATAGCTAACAAGAATAACACATTCTACCACAGGCTATCGTAGTAGCGATTGCGAACGCAAATCGTCAGTCTGATCCAAATAATAATAATTTTAAAAAAGAGTATAGAAGTATAAGCGATAGGGATAAGCTCAAAGCACAAATTAAGGCAGCTGAAAAGCTAACTCGAGATGCTGGTGTGACAATACCAGACATAATACCAGACCTGCCTGAGTTAATTGCATATCAAAAATATTTGACAAAAGCTCAGATTGCAATAACTTTTTTTTTAATTTTAAAGATTTCGGGAAAGGGAGAGATAAGGCTATTTACGAGGGTAGTTCGGAAATAACAAATACAGGTAGTGAGATCAAGCACAATATTTATTTACTTTATGAAGGTCATCCAAATTTTCAGTATAGTGCTGTACTAAATTTAATTGGGGCTGGCGCAGCTCAGAAGTTTTGTATACCGTGTAATAAGGCTTACTTTAGACAAACTGATCACAGGTGCACAATGAAATGTGACGCTTGTTTTAGTTCCCCATCATGTAAAGTAAATGCTGACATGAATAAAAAAAATATATTAAATGTGGGGATTGTCGACGGTATTTTTATGGAGTCGAATGTTTCAGGAAACATTTACTTTCAAAATTCATACTCTACAGGTAAAAGTATTTGCTCAGTATTGCAAATCTGCAATGGTTGTTCAAAGTTACTTAACTCTGAGAAAACCAAGAAAGGGGAGGTACATAAATGTGGCTTCTCTGATTGCGCAACGTGTAAGAAACTTTGTCCAATCAATCATTTTTGTTTTATGACACCTCTAGAAATTAAAAAAGATAAAAGAGGACAGCCAAAAACTAAGAAAGTGGCTTACATTTTCTATGACTTCGAGACACAGCAATGTGAAGAAGTCAAAGGTGACGAATCAACAAATATTCACAAACCTAATTTGTGTGTAGCACAGCAAGTTTGTGAAGATTGTATGAACGATCCGGACCCGAACGTAAAATGTCAATGGTGTGGTGTGCGCCAGTATATTTTTGATAGGGATCCTGTGGCTCAGTTCACTGAGTTCGCTATTCGTGATTTGAAGCATTTTGATGAGACCGTTTGCATAGCACACAATGCGAAAGGTTTCGATGCGCAATTCATTCTTAGAGAACTCATTAAGAATAGGGGTACTAATGAACCGCCAGAGCTTATTTTAAATGGTACTAGCGTAATTTTGCTAAAAGTAAAAAGAAACACGATTTATTGATAGCCTTAATTATCTACATATGCCGTTAAGTGCTATGCCGACAGCCTTCGGTTTAGAAGAGGCAAAGAAAGGTACATTTCCGCACCTCTTCAATACACCGCAGAATGAGCTATATGTAGGTAAATTACCGGCTAAACATTTTTACTCCCCAGATACGATGTCCTTAGAGGGTCGTAAAGATTTTGAGAAGTGGTATGAAGACTTGAATAAAACTAATTACATTTTTAATTTTAAAAATTAAATTAGAACGTACTGTATAAATGATGTTGATATTCTTCGTACTGCTTGTCTAGCTTTCCGAGAATTATTCATCAAGGTAACTAATGTTGATCCGTTTGTCGAAAGTGTCACCATTGCATCAGCTTGCTCAGTAGTTTTTAGGAAAAATGATTTAAAGTCCGACGTAATTGGTGTCCTACCAACTGGGGGTTATAGGTTAGCAAATAAACAGTCGAAAAAGGCTATCGAATGGCTTTTGTCTGTAGAGCGTGAATTAGACTTGGAAATCATTCATGCTGGCCGAACTCTAGAATGCCGACTACCTGAAGGTGTATTAGTTGATGGCTATTATGAGGATACGCTTAGAAATAAAAAAACTGTTTATCAGTTTCACGGTTCTTACTGGCACGGATGCCCGCGGTGTAATCAAACTAATCGTCATAAAAAAAACAAGTTTCGGTAAAAATTCTGAAAGCATGAGTGATCGTTTTGAGCGTACACAGGCCCAAATCCTTAATCCTCGCGATGCTTTCTACGGGGGAAGAACAGGAAATACGTTTTCCTATTATAAGGCAAAAGACAATATAAATAAATCTCTTAACTGGATGTTTGCTCCTTATATCCATTTATATCAAAATATGGAAAATTCCCCATAGGTCACCCAAAAGTTTATATTGCTGATGAGTGTAAGGAATTAACTGGACCAGATAATTATTTAACTAATGTCGAGGGTCTCATCAAATGTAGGGTATTACCACCTACTAATAGTTATCTGCCTGTTCTTCCTGTTCGTATGCACGGTAAACTGATGTTCCCTTTGTGCAGAACTTGCTGTGAATTGCAGTTACAGCAAGATTGTCCACATGTCGATAGTATCAGTGAGAAAGAAACAGGGGGGATATGGGTTTCTGATGAACTAAAAGTGGCTGTCGAAAATGGGTACAAAATCACATCAAAAATCGGTGGTCTCTTTGTACAATATATGAATAGATTTTGTAAGCTTAAACATGAAGCCAGCGGATATCTTTCTGATTGTACCACCGAAGAGAGTAAAAAAGCATATGTGAAAAAAAATTTCGATTTAGAGGGCATTCAGCTCGATCCGGAAAACATAAAAAAAATCCTGGTTTACGATCACTGGCTAAGCTCTGTTTAAATTCTTTCTGGGGTAAATTTGGACAACGTCAAAATATGCCAAAAACCGAAATATTAGATACCCGAAAAGCTTTAATTGATATTATTGAAAGTCCAGATAAAGTTCTTACCAATATCTTACCAGTGGACCAGGAAAATATTTATGCATCTTGGATGTATAAAGACGAAGCTGTAGCCCCATCACCTATTACTAATGTAGTTATAGCCGCATACACAACAGCGCAGGCCCGTTTAAAATTGTATGGTTATTTGAAAAAACAGGATCGTCGTGTTCTCTATTTTGATACGGATTCTGTCATTTTTGCTAGTAAAAACGAGGCAGGTGAATATTACCCAGCTACAGGATGTTTGCTAGGAGATATGACAGATGAGCTCGAAGATTATGGTTCGGGAAGTTATATTGAAACTTTTGTCTCGGGTGGACCTAAATTTTATGCCTTTAAAGTACGGTCACCTGATGGTAAGCAGCACCATGTTTGCAAAGTGAAAGGCATTACTCTAAATTATAAAAACTCTCAAATCATAAACTTCGACTCTATATGCGATCTTGTGGTTAATAAGGCTCCCCCGATTACTTTAAATTATCGAGCCATTCGTAGAACTGAATATCACCATGTAGTCACCAAAAATGAACATAAAACCTGTAAACCTGTTTACACTAAAAGAAGGCTAATTGATAATCATGATTCTCTCCCCTTTGGTTACATACAGTATAGATAGGTCAATAACAGATAACCCCTCAGTAATTTATTTATTTATAACGTCTAAAGGCTAAAATGAATTATCTCTCGTTCCTACGCTTTGCATGAAAACTATCTCAGCGTTGAATGAAAAATGTGTAGATACACTTGTTTCACTTAATTTTAATTACATAAAATTTCTGTATTTTGATAATAAGAACATTTACTCTTTGTGCTTTCAGAAATGATCTTTCAATCATTTGGAGGTCCTATAATGCGCTGTCACCAGAGTGTATTAGAGGATACAATGTTCTGCTGCAGCCAAACAGCTCTGGATATCACACCGGAAAAAATCATGGCGAGTCATGAATATGATGACTACATGTGCATAGGGTCACAAAACTACACTTTCAGTGATCCTACATTTTATAATATAAAAAATTAATAAAAAACCTTTTTCTATGATTAATTTATTTCAAAATAGTTGTTCAATTATTTATTGAAAAATTATGAATATCCTGATCAATGCACAATCATTATTATTATGTACAATCATGAAGAATAATAATTAAATAAAAAATGTATGTTCATAATATGAATAGTCTAATGTCATTCATTATCCATTATATATTTCACCCGTATCCTGAATAAGGCTAAAAAACTATTTTCGGCGAGGGGGTGGACGACGACGACCGCGGCGGGGCGCTAGGAAACACGCCTTTATAAGCTGAATTTTAGGCGTGTGGAAAGGCACGTCAAATAAGCTCATGAAGGACGTGCTGGGTCAGGGGTATTAGCTTAAAACCCTGACATCGCGGGAAATTGGCTAATTGAAAAAGGAAATAAACAAGACACTAATAACTTTTTTCAAATAGCAATATGCGAATTGCAAAAAAAAATACTTGCAACATGAGTACAAGCGCCAACTAAGATTCATTCTAGCGGTATAAATATTCATCAATATAT
>CAKNYM010047643.1:80754-96165 GCA_932195095.1 Andricus curvator
TATATATAAATTACAAGGTTTGACTGACGATGTATCACTATTCAACATGGACACGCGCTGAAAGCATCCGTTCACGTCACTAATATGTGGTCCAACAGGTTGTGGTAAAACATTCTTTGTAAAAAAGTTTCTTCGAAATCTCAATGGAATGTGTGATAAACAAATTGACGGAATAATTTTCTATTATTCAGAGTGGCAAACGGCTTATAAAGAATATGGAAAAGAGATAGAGTTTCGTGAAGGATTACCACAATCTTCTGATTATTCAAATGATCCAAGGCCTAAACTTATAATTCTCGACGATTTAATGAGAGAATCTTCGAGTCATACAATTGTAGATCTTTTTACAAAAAGAAGTCATCATAAAAATTTGAGTGTAATTTTCATTTCGCAAAATCTTTTTCATCAAGGGCATGGTCAAAGAGATATTTCTTTAAATGCAAACTATATTGTCACGTTTAAGAATCCTCGAGATCGGGCTCAAATTCAACATCTTGCGCGCCAGATTTGTCCTGAAGACCCACGGTTTATACAAGAAGCCTATCACGATGCAACTTCTCAACCACATTTGAAGTTTTTAGCTTCAAAAATTTTATTTCGGCAACATTAATATAAATTGGTATAAAAAAACAACTTATCTTTAACAGTTCGTAAGTTTTTTGTATTCAAATAATGTTTTGGACTTAGATCGTTTATGTAGTTACGCACTAGCTACACCTGCATCCAGAAATATTATTGCAATATTCTTAATTCTGGCATGATTGCACATTGCAGATAACATTACGCTAATGAATCGCTTGGATTTTGTCGACAAAATCTCAGCTAAGCTTTTTCGCTGAAAAGCCAGGGCTAGCGGAGGAATATATTTTTTCGTTTCACACATTTTATATGAATAGGTGGATTTAAAAATGTTTAATTAAAATATTTAAATTTAATTAATTAAAATTTTGATCGTTAAATGTTTAATTTGAATATTCATTAAATTTGAGATTTTTGCTTAAATTGTAAAGCTCCAAAATTTAAAGGATTTATTGCTTTCGGATGTATTATGAGTAAAAAATTTTAAAACTTCAATACAATTTTCCAGCATAAACAAACAATCTAATGATTATAGTTCTACTAATCTTATTTAGTAAAAGAAGCTACTACAAATAATTTATTGGAACATCCAAGTTGAAAAAATTTCTCCAGATAAAAAATAATTCAACTTAAAATTGATATTACAATTTTGAAGTTGAATTTAAACATTAAATCGAAGGCTAGCTGAAATTAGAAGAAATAAGTCTTAAAAATGAAAAATTTCAAATAATAAAAGTTTTATAAAATTTTGCTAAAAGCTAGTAATTATTTATACATTTTTATAAAATATAAGAACGCACATTATTCAGTCCCTGGCCATCTTATTAGATCTTACTTTACGCGATTTTGAAGAACTGTTACTTAATTAATTATTAGGAACTATGCCATCTAAGTTTAAGCGTGATAAGTTTCAAAAATTACATAATATGTTACCATAAGTATGAAAATATAAGTACTGTTAAAGCATTCTAACAGTCTTACAATAAAACAACAAAAATAATGTGAAATACTTATTTCTTAGCTTTAGTCTAATAATATGGCCAGCGACTGTATAATATAATAAATAGTATAATAGTATAATAAATTACAAACTTAGGGAAATGAACTAAGCGGTGTTTAAAAAAAAAAATTATTTTATCTTATTCCTGCAACCATTTATTTAAAAAATGTACAAACTATATTTTACACGAAAAGACATATTGTCGTTTTACTAAAAATCAGCTCTAAAAGCGAAATCATTGAGTTAAAACTGTAGAAATTGTTTAGAAAAAAAACGTGGAAATTTTATAGACCGAATCCATTTTAAATCAGGCAGGTTCTACACTTGAACTTGAATATGTATTTTTCTAATCTGCAAAAAAATGTTCTACGAAGTTATGCGTATTTGAATTTTGTGTTTTGTTTAAAAAAAAAAAAGAAAACAATTTTTCCTTTAAACCTCTATAACTTTTGACTCAATTAAGATATTTATCGTTCTATTTTTATTTGGATAGCGCTTATTATCTTCTTCTGTAATCCACAAAAAATATAAAAATGGTTGAAAATTAACAAAGTGGCAGCGGTTTTTCTGAAAATATCAAACGTCGATTATCTGAACTTAAATTTTTTCAAATAAGTTCCGCCATTTGATGTTCACGCTTCCTAGCTTTGGCACTTTATGAAAACTTAAATTGAAGTTTTTATTCACTTTCAAATCACAACCAAGGACGGAGCAACCTCCTGTACTTGTTCATTTTCGATGTTGAGATACAAATCCATATTTAAAGCAAATAATTATAAACTCAGATCTGACATCGTCAGATCGTACGGCGTCTTTACGATATCGTAAAGACGTCTTAACGACATGGACATAGGATTTCTTAAAGTCTTCGTAATGATCTCGTAACGATGTCGTAAAGACGTCGTCAAATTTTGTGCCCACTGGGTCCCCAATTGTCCCCAATAAAATCAACGTGTCGATAATTGTCAGTATTAATATTTACTGTACTCTTTTACTTACTGCAAATATTTTTTTCCCAGAAAATCAAAAATATCCTTTATTGTAATTACAGTAGCTTGGCTGTCTATTTTATTATAACTTCAAATTTCCCTTTTATGGTCAATTTGGATATAATTGTAGATCTATAGCTGAAACATTGATGTTCCGAAGTAATATGCCTGATGGGGGTGTTGTCTTGCAAATCAAACATTTCTTTCCCTCTACTTAAACCATATAATGTGTACTTTTTTTCACAGAAGCTGCGCCCAGCTGCGGCACTGGGTTCATTTACGCGTGACTTCGCGTAAGCAACATATATCTGTAGATTTTGTGGTGCCACTAAGCAGAGAACGTTTGCAGGTGATTCCACAGGTGATTCGGAAAAAGAACAGGTCTGGCGACCCATTAAGGGTTGTCGGTTTCCTCCCACCTCGCAACAGACACATCAGCGAACTGCGCAAACGCAACGGTCCCGGGTTCTTCGCCCGACTGCCCGAGAATACCGGCTAACGTGAAGGTCCCAATGTGTTTTCATCGTAAGGAAGGCCACAAACTGCACTCGTCGAGGCCCGCACATGTTCGGTTTTTCAAACAGACGCAGGTTAATCGGAAGTCGACCACGCGTATTAAGCAAGTATTTTAATTATGCTTTAGGCATTATCATTCAATTGTATATGCAGTAACATGGAGAAGTAGATAGGAACCATTAAAGAGGTAAGTGTTCTTATCATTTGAGCTAAAGCTAAAATAATAATACATCATTCAATATGAGAGAGAGAGAGAGCGCTAGTGTCATTTTCGTAAATGTTAGTTGCTCCCAGTGGGACACTGCGGTGGGTATTTAACTTGTTTTTCAATTGTGTATGTATGTGCGCACCTGTGTATAATAGGGTGGTTCACAAAATACGTGTTTTTTCTTTCGAAGGCCGTATTGCGTGAGAAAATACTCTCCTAATTTTTTTAGATATCTTTTGAATAATAATTGTAACTAATACAAGGCAGAAAAGTCCTCATTTTGTGTCCGATTGAAAAAAAAATTATTTGGCACATGTAAAAGTCATAAAAAGTATGATATCTTTAGAACAGACAAATATCAGAGCATAACTGTACCTCTAAAATTTTTTTTGTAAGGATGGCCAAAATTGCTGGGACCTTTCCCATACAATAGAGAAAAAATATATAATAGAGATTAGATAAAATATTTTAAACCTGTGGGCCCCAGAAAAAATATTTAAAAACATAATTTCCCGTTAACAAGGCTTTTAATAGTTTCTTCATCACTAAAATTTGATAAAATTGCCATATACATAAATATGAGGAAGAAAGAATAACTTATGTTATGTAAAATAATTTTTTATATTTTCTTATAATCAGAACAAACATACAGTTGAACAATTTACAATTTTCTTGCTGGAAAAATGTTATATACTATAACGGTTGGACGATCATCCTGAAATTGAAGTTAACTAAGTTATTTCTTAATATCCTGACAAATATTCGACAAATTCATCATAATAATAATACCGTTTCATACACTGAAAAAATGATCTAGAAAAACGATATAGAAATTATCTAGATAAATTAGCTAGATAATTTCTAGATGCCAAAATTTAGCTAAAACAGCTAGATATTTAGGTAACACAGCTATATTTTCATAGAAGACGAAATCCAGCTAAACGTCTAGCTGGAACAGCTAAACCATTTTTTTCACTGTACATTTCAACTGTCACTAATTATGAATATTATACAATATTGAAAACCGTAATATCAGTAAATGACTTACTCCGACAGCATATTTTTCCCCTATTGTATGAGGAAGGTCCCAGAATTTTTGCAATCCCTACAAAAAAAGTTTTAGGGGTACAATTATGCTTTTATATTTGCCTGTTCCAAAGACGTCATACTTTTTATGACTTTTACCAGCGCCAAGTAATTTATTCTCAATCGAACACAAAATAATAGTTTTTTCCTTTGTATTAGCTATAATTTTCAATCATAAGATATTTCTATATTAATATATATTAATTAAGAATATATATATATATATATATATATATATATACCATTAAACAATTTCCCTTTCAGGGTAGGCGTGACACTACCCGATTCGGGTAGTGTTTCTAGGTTTTTCTTGTAGTTATAAATAACTACAAGTGTGGGCTCACCACACCCACGATGTGCCAACAGCACTCATGTCAGTATTCTTGAATGGTCACCCATCCAAGTACTAACCGCGTCCAACGCTGCTTAACTTCAGTGATCTGACGAGAACTGGGGTTTTCAGCGTGGTATGGCCGTTGGCCAAGAATAATAAAATAAAACTGCTCCACAAAAATAAGTGTCTTGTCCGGCAGATTAGACCACCATACCCTTATGTATTTTTAACCGTTGAATCCGAATCCGAAAGCCAAATCTTTGTATCTGATCAGGTTTTTGAGAAAATTAGCCTTTTTTGTAATTTTTTTAAATCAATTTTTTTAATCAACCCAACTTTTCATGCATGAGAAGCAGGTACCGGGCTTAAATATCTAGTACTCTGATATAATCTGATCTGACTTTTCGCCAATAACGTGAAATCAACTACAGATATGATACCAACGAACATGTTCCATGTTCGTCTTTGTGAGTTGAGTTGGAGTTACATTCACTTCGATCTACTTCATCTTTTCAAACTCACCTTGCAGGTGTAAAGTTCTATGTTGGCCCGCTCGAAAAGTGAGCTTGTGCAGTTGTCACTGTCCTGTAAGGTGTAAGCTAAGATCGACCACATTACGCGTGCATCACTTGCACGAAGTGTTGCGTTTTCAAGGAAGTTCGGAAAAAATAGTACATTGTGTATATCAAGCGCGGAAAGAATGCAGTTACTGAAGAAGTGGGCTGAAAGTAGTTTTTCCGCCCGGCTTCATGTGCATACTTTTACATGCACGAAAAGATATACTTTCGGTGCAGATTGGACAAAACTAATTGATTGTAATACTACAAATTTATGACTATCAAAATGTTCCTCAGTTCCTTTTCCTTAATTTTTCAATTTTTCATCTCTATATCTCATTTCTTGTGGACGTGAGTTCTTTGACAACAAAATTTCGGTAAGGTAGCAATCGAATGTACAGTTTGCTGAAAAAGATGTATCAAAAAGATTTTATTTTTTCCACGAATTTTCTTAACTACTATTTATTAACCCTCAGAGGCCATACCTCTCTCCAGTAACGTAAAGGCCATACGGGTGCAAATCTGGTTTTCACGAATTTAATTGTTCATATGTTCTTTTAATTTGAATTTAAATAACAATAAAAATATATGATCTTGGAGTGAAATTTCCTCAGGAATTTAAATATTTTATTACCAAAACTGTTAAATTAAATTATCACATAAAATACAGCAATTTTTAAATAAACTTTTTTGAAAATTCGTTTTTCACGCAAAAAATGGTATTTTTTTTAATGTAGATATATCAATGAAACTTTGGGAAAATGGAGATAAGTACTGATGTTCCAATGAAAAAAATTGTTTATTCGATACATTATATTTGAACTATTTTTAACAGGTGCTTGAAAAAAGGATAATTTTAACCCTCCGTTTACAGACTTCTTTTTCCCATCTTCCCTTGACAGACAGGGTCTTTTAAGTCCGAGTCAGTTTTTGGCTTTCCAAAAAGACCTGTTAAATGGTGGGTTACTTCATAAAGCATTTACTACATGGCTTAATTGTTGATAGTGTTAATTATTTAAAACTTTTTGAATAAAAATCTTTTCCCGTAGACGAGATATCCTAATTTGAAAAATCGTGTGTGCCTTGAAAGCCCCTGCCGGTAGACGGAGGGTTAAAAAGGTAAAAAATCATGTCAGGTACAAATTAATTATGTCTATACTTCGACGTAACCGTCGAGCAACAGCGTGGCGTTAGTCGCTCCACAGCTGCTCTGCTGGAAACACCGAAAAGTTACCTTAGGCCAAATTTGCACCCATTTGGTCTCGGTGTCACAAATGAGGTTAGGATCTGCGAGACACCACGGAAAAGTAAGAAAATCATACAAAAAAGTAAATACTTGCGTATTAGCCGCTAATAATTGCAGTATAGACATAATTATCGTACAAGATAGGGGGCTCTGCAATTCGTGCCCTGGGAGAGAGGGACATTTGAAATTTTCGGCCTGCCCGATTTGCACCCGTATGGCCTCTGAGAGTTAATATTAAGAAGTTAATTTAAATTAGAATTAAAAAAAATTAATTTCCAAATTTACAGCTCTTAAAAATGTGACACTTAGATTCAAAGAAATAAAAAAAATGTAATACGTCCTGAAAAAAGGCATGAAGACTGGGCCTCAATGGTGGTCTTCATACAATTTCATTAATCGCATACACTGCACGGAAAATATAGTTCATCAAAAATCCAGTGACTTTGTATTATAGTTTTGGATATTAGAGAAAGACAATTGAAATTCACCACCTTCAGTATTCAAGAACATGATTATTCATCATCTGAAAAACATGTAACGTTTTAACAGAATCTCAGAGACAGAGTTCGGAAAACTGAGCGACAGTCACTGAAAATTTAGTAAGCAAGGGCTTTATATTCTCTTAGACAAGAAATCTGAATTCTAAGCGAAAGTTTATGAAAATTCAAAACACGATTTCTCAACGATAAAAAAAAGTTATTTTTGAAATTATTGTTATATAATCTTCATTTTTTATAATTTTATTATTAATACACAATTCGCACACACGAACACTTACACATATAATCGCAAGCTTAAACGCTTTGAAAAATCGCACTCACTGATTATAAATATTTAAAAAGTTTATAAAATATCCAAAAGTAATAAAAAATAAAGAAACGACAAGTGCAAAAATGCTTTAATAACATTGATAAGAAAAAACTATTTTCTGCTACACTCAGAGAAAAGATTGAGTTGATTCAACGAAACAGTTTGTTCGACCTAATTTGTTTATTGAAACTGAAAAATTGGGTCTGCGCAAATAAACCTTTTGTTATTTTTAAAAAACACAACGAATTAATTTGGTCAGTTAAAAGTAATTATTTATTTCAGCATGTTTATTTGATTCAAGAACATAAATGTGTTGAGCGGAATATATTAATTATTAGAAAATGATTTGTTTGAAGTAACGAAATAATTTGGTTGATTCTACTAAATACTTTCATTAACTACACTAAACATATCGAAACTGATGATGTCAGCCCAGGCCGGTGACCAGCTTGCGTGTCGAAAAGTTTCTCATCGTACATCACCGTCGTGTCGCGAATTAGTGAAAAAATACGAACAAATGGACACTAACAATGTCAAAGTTTTTAAAAAACTCGGATCTGAAAAAGTATGTAGCACATTTTGAACCTAAGTGCAACCTTTAGTTCGCACTGTTCACACCGGTGCAGGCAATCCAACCCAAAATTCATAAGTGATGAAGGAACCCCACACAAATGTATGGAACAAGCCTTTCTGTCAAATTGGGTGAATGTTCGGATTTCTAATACTGCAAGTGATGCTTAACAAAAATATTTAGTTGAATTAACCAAAATATTTATTAAAATCAACCAAACTTTATTAACCAAAAAGTTTGGGTAAATCAACCAAACATTTGATTGACCATATAGCAATAATGTATTTATTTGTTTGATCCAACCAAATTGTTGTTGAATCAACCAAACTTTTTTCTGAGTGTATACAAAAACCTCCATAAAACGCGCAGTTTTCAATTTATCCAATTCTTTTATGACACTCTCTTCCTAAGGTTTTAATGCGAAAGAATACTTCATAAATAATAATTTAAAATATGTGAAACAAATAATTGAATTTCACTTATTTCAAAATAATTGGTCAGAAGTTCTGACGATTCCTGAAAATCCTGACGAGTCTGACGATTTCTGAAGATATGCTAATTCACATCCTATCAGGTAGCTCATCGTCTAGGACCGCAGGTAGGCCAACCCAAAAGGATTGAAAATTGAAAATAATTTTTTTTTTCAATGTTGCATATATAGATTCAAAAGTTAGAAATTCAGAATCTACGGGTTTCGACGATTTCAGATACATAAAAATTTTCCTAAAAAAATTAAAATTAGATTAAATATAATGTATCTTGTAAAGAGAAAGAGATACGTAAAAACGGACAAAATTTTCAGGTTCACCTTGCAGAGTCATTTAATATATAAATATCAATAATTAAATATAAGTAAAAAGAGAATATGCATACATATAAATAAATAATATAAATAACCTGGGAAATATAAAAGGGATTAGGTTTTATGGCATTCTATTCTTGGACCCCTAATAAAAGGATTATCCTTCGAACCCAAGCTCTGACGATTTCTGAACATTTCTCACGAATTCTCACTTTTCCTGACGATTTCTGTCAAGAAACGTAACAAAAGTGTTCAGAAATGGTCAGAAGTTCTGACTTTTTTCCTGACGATTCCTGACTTTTTTTTTTAGTAGGGGTGAGGGATCTCGCAAATTAAGGGATAGGTTTAAGGATTTGGACGCTCGAGAACAGGTGTATTCAGATAATAAGCAAGTTACATTTATCGTGAGGTTCATTGAACCACTTACAGCGGGTTTACTCTCGTGAGGCGTCGTTCTCCAAAAGCCCAAACCAGGCGGCGAAGCCAAGAGCGGGCGAGCGATGATGGTTGGTACTCGGGCGATGAAGCTAAGGTACCTGAGGATCTGGTTAATCCTCGATTAAGAGTCGATTAGAAGCTAGAGATCGCGTGGCGTCGTTATGGACATACGGAGGTGGTTGGACTTCTGTTCACTGATCAATTGGGCAGGTAGCACACGACTAAATGCTCGGTGCCGAGATTTGGGTATTAAACCCTAGTGTGGGGCGTCTCCCCACACTCCCTCCCCCCCTCCTCTGTTTGGGACGAGGTTTATTTTTTCAGGACTTCTTCACATTCCTGCAATTCCTCGTTGAAGGTAAACCAGGATTCTTCTTCTGTTATATCCAGTTCTATGTATGAATATTCTTCCTGTCCACATTGGCAGGTTTGTTTTTCTTCTTCTTCTGGGTTGGATTTTCTTTTCCACCCCTCAAGTTGTGCCACTTACTCTTTCCTAAATTTTATTTGTATAGCGTCCTCAAATTTTTGATGTGTTTCTATCTAACCTCCTTTTATATACTTTGGTTTTTGTCGAATCCGGGACCATGTGATAATTTTTAGCCCGATTCGATCTTTTGTCACAGTAGGTATCGTGGAAAATATAGAGTCCTATCGAAACCATCCTCTCAGAGTGACGACATTCCCACATCTCGATGTCTTCCATCTTTTTCTTCCTGCAACAAAATAAAAAATTCCTACCTCTCAAAAATAAACCTATCTTTCAAAAAAAGAAAAATTCATACCTCTCTCAAAAAAAAAAACTATTTTTCTCTTAATTCTGTTTCTATTTTCAACTTATTCTAACTAAAAGTAAAGTCTAATTCACTAAATTCTTGATTTTGACTATTTTCTTAATTATTTAATTAATTTTCTCCTTCCAAATTTCAGTCTTTTTCTGCTATCCTGATTTCTTTGGTTCTTCTGCTGAAAAGTAACTTATATCTAAACTCTATTCTTTATTTTTAACTAGAATCCTATCTTGGCCTCTCATAGGCTTATTTAATTTTATTTCATGATCTAATCTTTTGTCACAATCTAGTAACCTTATTTCGTTTTCAAACTTTAAATTATTATTTAAATTCGAAATTAAGTTTGAATTGAAATAATTTTAAATTAATTATAATTGTTGTATCTGTGTAGGTTCTCTAAGATTAATAATAATTATAGCTGTTGTGTCTATGAAGGTTATAAAATTAATTATTCTGTGTTCCATGTCGTTAAGATGTCTTTACGATGTCGAAAATACATCGTCAGATCGTACGACGTCTTTACGACATGGTCATAGGATGTCGTAAAATTGTCGTAAAGATGCCGTAACGATGTCGTAAAGACGTCTTAACGACATGAACATAGGATGTCGTAAAATTGTCGCAAAATGTCGTAACGATGTGGTACAGACGTCACCAAATTTTTGGCCCACTGGGGTGCCCAGAGGATACACACAGACACACAGACACACAAGCAAGCATACATGCAGGCAGACAGCTTTGTCAAAATCGTTTTATCTGACTCAGGGTGTCTCAAAACGTGAAGATTTGATGAAAACGAACCAAGTCCAATTTTACAAAAAAATAATACCTTCTCATTATAGGATGAGAATGTAAAAAAGGTTGTTTTTTTACATCGAATTAGGTATTGCTGGATCGAAAATTTAGTTGGCTACAATAATAAAAAATTTTAAAATGTGTCCTTTTCTTTCTTGAAACATTATAGTCAAATCTCGACTTAGTCCCAGGAGGCTGTCGTCTTATCCCCACGATTTTTAGCTCGACAGATTTTCCATCACTTTACTTTTTTTTATAATAATTGATAAACAAATCATCGCAATTCAAAATCAAAAGCAACATTTTGTAGCCAACTAAATTCTCGATCCAAAAATACGTAATACTTTTCTCAAACAATTTTTTTTTTCAATTAGAAAAGGACTTGAAAAAAGTATCGGCTTAGCCCCACTCTCTCCTATTTAAGATTCACAGATATCCACTGGGTCACTATACAATTTTATACTACAACCAAATATTTTGTCCTATTCAAATGTTTCATTCCATATTAATTAAAAACACAAACCTAATTTTTTCAGAAAGCGTCATTCAGTGAAGGGTCTAAGCCGGTTCTGAATAAACGTGAGTAAGCGCATGTGCGTGTGAAATCTCGAAATGAACATTCGCTTGGTGGCGAATGTACATGTGAATTATTGAAGCTTATTCTAGTTACCTATAGATGGCAGAGGTATGTATGTGATGTGTAAACAATAAATCCTTAATCTTACAGAAATCATGATATTTAATAACGTAATTTTTCGAAAAAGTGTTCATATCCGTACCAAATAATAAAATAATCTGAACGGAAAGTGCGCAGATCAGAATAGGGGAAATAATTCAAAGTTGCATGTATTTGCAGATGAATGATGCATAGTTATGGAACGTTCAAACATAATAAAATAAAACACTAAGCAACGTTAGACTTCAGCTTTTTACCAAATTCTATGAAAAGTATATAACGCCAACAATTCGCTTTTCAGCACATATCAGAGGAGAACCGCTAAGGAATTTGTTATTGAAAATATCAAAGAGATGACGTCAGACGAGTGACGCATACTTATGGAATGTATGAACAATGAAGTTGATGATAAAATTAAAGACTGCCAGCAAATGTAAAAAGAAAACCACTCAGGAATCATGGTCAGCGGTAGTTGACCGTAGGTGAGGAAGAAACTACCAGACCATACTTACGAAAATTATTACGATTCGTCCGCTAGGAGAATTTTGTTTCCCTCATATCTTTTTATTGCGAACTCAAATTCTTAAAATAGGGGCAGATTGGGTGTTTTCGCGAGGTTTTCCGTTGGATGTACTAGTTTGTTTATTGCTAAACATTGCGATTATATTATTACCAAAAAAACGATAACGTGAACGAGTAATTTATCTTAAGAAAATTCTTCAACATTTTTTTTAAAGAAACTACCGACAGTCGGTAAGTCACCCTTTTTTGTCACCGACTAAAACTATCTATTTACGCGGGATTTTCATACAATTCAAATTTGAATATATTTTGAAGTGAAACTTTTTTGGGATGTTAGTGAATTATCGTTGGGATGGGAGTGAATTGAAAAAAACGTACAACAGTGTACATTACAGTTTATCATACAATATGATACAACCCCTGTTTACCCCAGCTACAGTATTATACGTATCAGCCCCCCCCCCCCCTCTCTCTCTCTCTCTCTCTGCACTCTCTTACTATGCGATCCCCTTGAATTTCATCATGATTCCTCGCGAAGAATTTCAAAGTTAATCCATCAAAGTTTCACTTCTGCCGTGTGGCCTCACTGCCACACACTGCTTTCTTATGACACATAAATGATTTCAGTCCTTTTCGACGCCTATGAAGCGGAGTTGAAGCTCTCCTGTTTACTCCCTAGGAATTAAAAAGTACTTTTTACTCCTTGAGGACGGAAAATTTTATGATTATCAGCCCGCTCACCGTAAAACCTGTGAGGAAATTTTGGTTGCCTATAATAGAATTTTGCGGTAATTTATGACAAGTTACCATATATAACTAATAAAATTATTAAATTGAATTTTGGCTGATTTATCTCAAGTAACCATAAATTAACGTAATATTACCGTAAATTATCGAAAATTTTCATTTTCCGGAAATTTATGAAAATTTTTTAAAATTAATTTTGGGTTATTTATGGTGAATTATCATATTGACCTTTGAAATTACCATAAATGACTGAAAATTTTCATAAATTTTCGGAAATTCATGGAAATTTAAAAAAATTAATTTCGGGTAATTAATGGTAAGTGACCATATTTACCTGTAAAATCACCACAAATGACCAAAAATTTCCGCAAATTTATAGACATGTTTGAATTGAATTTTCGGCAATTTATAGTAAGTGATCATAAATCACCTCTAAAATTACCGCATATCACAAAAAATTGCCAGCAATTTTTGTATTGAATTTTTGATAATTTAGAATAAGCTAACATAAATTTCATGCTTCTTTATTCAAAGCCTACTACGGACTGAAATCATGACTGTAATTTGAGGAATGTCTGAAATCATCCATTTGTTATAACAAATATCGTATGCGCCAAGGGGGAGAAGCGTGTACGTTTTTAGTACTCGTCTCCGGCTCCCGCTACGCACTTGCCTACGACTTGCACTGAAAACATATACTCGTCGGAAAAGACCCTCTTCTACCCCCTAGGTGCATAACATACAATTTAATGATTATTAGTAAATCATTGTTAGCGGTAGTTAATTGAAGGTGAGAAAAAAGCGACGAACTTCCCGACCATACTCACAACAACTATTAGCCAAGTGATTTTTTTTTTGTAAGAAAAGTTCAGCCTTTTATTTTTTTGCACTCAGTATTATTTTAGTGGGAATTTCGTCCTATTCAAATTCTTATATATCACTGAATCATTACGTTTATTTATAATGATTATAATTATAAATTTGTATGACTTCATATAATTAATAAAAATACACCAAAAAATATTCAGATCCCTCCAAAAAACATTCCAAATAGAAATTGGGGAAGGTGAGGAAAAAGCGTTTGCTCCCAAAAAAACTTTTGCCCCACATATGAAAACTAAGAAAAAAGAATCAAATCTCCCGCATGCGCTTAAATAAGGCTATCTTTGCATGAAGGCATGAATAGATTTTACTGTAAATGTCGGTTCATTCTTGTCACTCTAGACTTGGCCATTTCGAGTCACTCACCTTCCCGCTTCTTTATTTTTAATAGCCATATTTATATCAAAATTGGGACGCGACCTGTCAATTTACGAAGGCTCTACCTCTTCCTTCCCCTTGCTCTTCCTATACATAGTCCTTATATCATATCTTTCTAAAAATTTGTCCTGTAAATCAAGCCTAGAAATAAAAAATAATTTGTAAGGTTAATGTAATTCTCCAATTGCTGAAAACTTTTCTAGTCTTTAGAAAAACAATATTTTCAATAACAGTTGTCCTGCACCAATATTTGAAAAATGAATTATTAAATTTTGAGACCAACGAAAATAAAGACGAGGCCCTTGAAATAAAAGCAAACGCTTTTTCCTCACCTTCCTTAATTTTCACCTTTTTTGAGCCACGTTGTTCGTACATCTCTCTCCAGACAGGCTCAATTATTCGAACAATCTTGTCGTTTGGGATAACTGTAAAAATCTTATAGAAAGTGTTCAAATAATTTAATAGCCTGTAATTCCCTGGGGTGAGTAAGTCGCCCTTCTTCGATAGGAGTATAAAATGTCCTAACACGATCCCACGGCGGAATGGGGCAGATGTAGGTGCGTAGAAGTAAACTTCTTCCACCAGAAGTTCTTTGTACCATCTGGTCCTGCAGACGAAAAGTTCTTCGTGCCTCTAAGTGCTTTTTTCACCTCTTCGGCAGTGATTGATGGACATTCCTAGTGATGCCGCCGAGCGATATTTTTCGATATTGAGACGATACCGATACGAAACTCACCTTCCAGTCTCGGTTTTGTATCGCTCGATTTCGTGTCGTATCGGAAAAATTTTGAAAAGTGATGTCTCGTATCGGTCTCGTATCGGAGTTCCGAGACAAAACGACCAGATGGGATTTTCCTCGTTCACAATAGAAGAGAGAGTAGGACTGGCCGAGTGGCTGGCCGCAGGTACCGGAAAAAGGTGCTGCAAGGAGATTAGCCCATTGGAACCAGGCCCTTTAGGAAAAGAATAATATATTTTAAAATCTAAACTCTACAGTTTGCACTGCCGAAGAAATTGCTTCAAACAAACTCAAACTTGTTTCAATTATATTTTTGGATCAAATCTTTTACATGAACCCATGAAAGTTTGATTTGAACGAAAGTTTTTATTTAAATAAATTATCCTCTTACTTTTCATTTATAGAACAAGAGGCGCTTATAGAGAGGCACTCATACTTTAAATAAAATCTATTTATTAATATACAGGGTGTTTTTTTTAACTTGAGGCAGGGGTGGGGGTAACTTTGTAATTTCAAATGGCAACCCCAATTTTTTATCACATATTCAGATTCTCCTTTACGAAATACGTAAGTTTTATTCGGAAAATTTGTTTCGATTCGGGATAGATGGCGCTGCAATTGCGAAAAATGAAATTTTTGACACTACTTTTAGCTCTACCCAGGAATAACGACGCGGACGTAGTAGTTGTCTATTCCCTTCGGGGTGCTTAATTTCGGTGAGTCCCCTTGCCTCTCACCATCCATC
>CAKNYM010047644.1:2706-25317 GCA_932195095.1 Andricus curvator
CAGGTCTTCTTCTCCTGCCGAACCTCCCCTTCGTGTCAGGTCCAGGTATCCTCCTGCCAGACCTCATTCTTTGGTCAGGTCTTCTCCTATTGCTGAGCCCTCTCTTCGTGATAGCTCTTGATCTTCTCCTGCCAGATTTTTATGCGCTATCACTTTCGAAAATCTAAATCACCAATGGAGTTTTTTTTTAATGATAAAATTGATTTCAGTTTAAGACATCGATTTTCAAATTTCCCGAACACAAAATGTAGAAACTTTTAAAGAATTTTCAAAAATGTACTAAGAGAATAATTAATGTTCTTCAAATTCCTGAAATAATTGAAAATGATTTTTATTATGCTTCATACATTTGTGTAAAGGTTAAATTCGAAAATTTAACTTTCAGGTATAATAACGGAGTTTCAGAGTTTTAAAATTTAGTTGTAATTTGAAAATCTAACAGTTTTTTGTGTTGCGACGCTCGAAAATTCTGCTTCTATTTTTTTTCATACTCATTAGGGTAATAGTTGTTCATAGCAAAATACCAGTGCAGGGACCAGATTTGCGTTCAATTAGAAAATTTAACTTCAGTATACGGTAGCGAAGTTTCACGGTCATTCTTCTTCAAATTTGGTTATATTTCGAAAATGTGAAATTTTTTGTCTGCCGACACTTGAAGAGTCCGTTTATAATTTTTGTCTCACCTATTGGGGTGATAACTTTATTATCTCCAAACTTTATTTTTTACATAGGAGCTTAATTTTTTGGATATAGCAGTGGTTATTTTAAAAAAAATTGTGTGTATCCAAAATCCTAAAAAAGCCCCAAGAAATACCCAAAAAAGTCCAAAAATAGGAAAAATTCTTATGAAGAAAATAGGAGAATTTTGATTATGGAGGTGCTACCTTGATGGACCTCTGAAGACGGCTTTTACTTAACCCGAAATGATTTTATAATTTGTTACATCAGCTTCAACGAATTTAATAAGTATATTTTTTTCCTAAAAAATTACTCTGATGAAATGTAAATATTTGAGAACGATGAGCTTGAAGGATATATAACCTCTAAAATAAAGAATACAGGATACATGTATTATATAATACAATAAAGCATTAAAATACTCATTAGTTATATTGTTGATCCAATTTTTCAATAAAAAATTATTCAGTTTTTCCTCGAATTAGAAAAAATGAGGATTGTTGCTGCTTTCGTCTCATCCTTAGCGGTTTTCCTCAATTTTATTGGTGAATACAAAAATATAATATATCTTTAACTTTAGGTACATTTTTGAGCTGTAAGCAAACCATAATTCGTGCGATTTAATCTGAATTTATTCCGGGGGAATTCAGAGTGTGTGTTATGAAAAATGAAATTCGAAAAGTGTTCCTATCAAATTTTTCACTAGATATTAAATATTTTTTGAAACTATCTCAAAAAAAATTTTCGATTATACCTCATGAGAAACAGTACGATTTTACAAAAGCAACCACACACCAAAATCGTCTTACGTTATTTGTAAATGACCGCATACTGTACGATTATTGTCCATAAAAATCTTTAAAATAAATTAGGAAACCAAATTTATTTTTATATTATCATGATTGATCTCCTAAGTGTAAGGTTGCTTTATACAATCTTTTTTTTTTCTTTCTGCCTATAAACCTGCGATTCCAATTCTCCAGAAAAGAAAAATATTCCGGAAGAAAAAACTAAAATCCGTCAAAATATGCCAGAAGAGTATAGACAAGGAAAATTTAATCCTCTGTTTCTTGTTGCAGAGTTGAGTTCAGAGTTCGACTGTTTACCTAATGGCGCCCCTATTCCGTGTACTCCTCGTTCCAGAACTTCTTTTGCTCCTCGCAGACATCAATCTCCTGAAGGGTATGTCCCATTTATTTATTCAACTACTAAAATTTACTATAATAATATATCTATTTTACATATTTTTATTTTCAATAATAGGGCATCTCATCCTGGTTTATTGAAAAATCCATGAAGTTTTATTACTTATATATTTATTATTATGAGAAATAATATTTCCTCCTGCCAGGCATCATTCTTCAGTTAGGCCTTCTCCTGCCGAACCTCCTCTTCGTGTCAGGTCCAGGTCTCCTCCTGCCAGTTCTTATTCTTTGGTCAGGTCTTCTTCTACTGCCGAGCCCTCTCTTCGTGTCAGGTCCAGGTCTCCTCCTGCCAGATTTCATTCTTTGGTCAGGTCTTCTTTTGCTGAGCCGTCTCTTCGGGGCAGGTCAAGATCTCCTCCTGCCAGGATTGCTGCTGCACGCATATCTCGACTTACACTTGAACAACTAAGATCTGTTCAGCTCATTCCCAACACGAATCCAAACCGGCGATTCGAAATCCGAAGACACACGTTTTCTCCCGATACATCAATCAAAGTGAGAGAACGATATAATGCTTTTGCGCCCTTGCCAACTGAAGCACAAACTGTATTATCAACGTCCAATGGTGACATCTTTGCAATATTTGAGAAAAATAATACAATTCTTCGTGGAATATATACATTAAGATTTGAGTTTGGATCTCAGGTTGAAAGACGGGTGAAAATAAACATACACAGTGACGCGATTCATGATATGACTCTACAAGAAATCGAAGAAGCTCCCTTAGGCTCACGTCGCCCAATCTCAAAGAATTTCGAAATAGTAAATATAAATAACATTACCCACCATTCTGTTCTTACTTTTTTGACTTAATTTTTTTTAAATGACAAAAGGATTCTATTCGTAACCCGTTGACCATTATTAAATGAGGTTATGTGTATTTATCTATTATGAAAGATTACGAATTTTATGCACCATCACTTCAGAAAATCAGAATATATAATAGAGTGATTTTTTACGATAAAATTGACTTTATTTTAAAACAAATTGTAGATTTTTAAATATTTCGAACAGAAAATTTAGAAACTTTTTAAGAATTTTGAAAAAAGTTTTAGTAGGATAAAAAATGTTCTAAAATTCCTGGGATTATTTAATGTGATTTACTATTATGAAAACTTAATTTGAAGGCAATATTTGAAAACATCATGTTTAGATTCAGACTAATTTGTAATTACTCGTAATTTCTTTATACGTTTGTAATTGTCGTACGTGCTGGTTATTTGGATAAATAAATGAAGTGAATTATATTTTTTTATATTCCTTGAAATTTCTAAAATCCGTTGAAAAAATAATAATAATAATACAAAACAACAGAAGATTGATTTGTATTCAATTGCTATACGATAAGTGACAATTTTTTCTTCTTTCAGGCATTTTTAAAATCCTTGGAGATTCAATGAATTCCTGTCAATCTTGCGAAATACCTTAAAATATCTTGAAATCTCTTGAAATTTAATTTAATTTAATTTATTTTCGGAAGTTCTCTAGAAATTCATTAAAATCGCGCTTTTAATCTTGGGAAATCCGACAAAATTTTTAAATGCTACACAATTTTTTTTTCTTTTCTTTAAAATTTGAAAATTTCTTGAAATTCATTGAGGTTCTCTAGAATATGGACTGTTCGAATTCCTCCAAATCTTCTAAATCTTTCAGAATATGGTAGCGGAGTTTCACGATCATTTTTCTTCAAATTTGGTTATATTTCAAAAATATAAAATTTTTTCGTCTTCCGACACTTGAAAAATCAGTTTATAATTTTTTTCTCACTTATTAGAGTCATAACATTATTATCTCGAAGTTTGGTTTTTTACATGGGGGCTTAATTTTTTGGATACAAGGGTTGTCCTTGGAAAAAAATTTGTGTGCATTCGAAATCCCAAAAACGCCCAAAAACTCCCCAAAAATGCCTAAAATTCTGATGCAAGAAAATTGGGGAATTTTGATTATATAAATAAAAAAGATTATATAAATTGTTTTATTAGTTTTAACGAATTTAATATGTATATTTTTTTATAAAAAAATACTCAGATGAAATGTAAATATTCAAACGATAAGCTTGACGGCTATAATCTCTTAAATGAAGACTTCAGGATACATGTATTATATAATACAATAAAGCACTAAAATATTAATTAGTTAAATTATTAATCCAATTTTTCAATAAAAAATTATTCAGTTTTTCCTCGGATTAGAAAAAATGAGGACTGTTTCTGCTCTTGTCTTATCCTTGGCGGTTTCCCTCAATTTTATTGGTGAATACAAAAATATAATATATCTCTAATTTTAAGTACATTTTTTTGGTACATTTCAAAATTAATTCATAAAATTAAATTAATAATGAATTAATAATGTTTTTTTATATAGATTGAAGTCAAAAATGCTATTTTTTTGTTGAAAATGCAACAATTTTGTTAAAAAGTACTTCTTTTCGGTTCAGAATTCAACTGTTTTGTTAAAAACTCGTCTTTCTAGATTGAAAATTCTACCATTTTGGTAAAAAAATTACACAACTTGGTTCAAAATTAACTTTTTTGTTGAAAATTTATATTTTTCTTGAAAAGATGGAATCAGATTCTGGTCAAATCTAACCAATAAATTAGATGCGTATGAGAGAATTAAAGATGTCATTTAAGAAAATTATGGCAAAATATAAAACTTGGAAATATGAATTTCGTGGTTATATAATTTTGTATACAGTAACGTTTTTTTCAAAATTTCAGGATTTCTTTTAATTTATAACACTAATTAGTAAATCAAAATCTACATAATAAAATATGTAAACAATTTTTAAACATGTATTATTAAAAATAATAAAAATTATTATCGGACAACTTTAATTTCTTATACGCAAAGACTTTTTTCATGAGACAAACCTTCATAAGGAAAATTAAAACTTGAACATTTTTCAACACATCGTTTAAAATCAAACACTTTTTGAATTAGAGTGTAAATTTTTATATTTAAATTCGTTTGCAATCAATAATTGTTTAGTTGTTATTTATAAATTAAAATTTTAAAAATTTCACTCGCAATTTCAAAATTCAACAAAATGAAACAATTAAAATTCTTATCTTAAAAGGTTAAACTTTGCACTGCGAAATGTTAACGATTCAAGACTTTCTATTTGGAACAATTCACTTTCAAATTGTTTAGTTCTGAATATTTGTTTTATAATTATTTATGTTAAATAAACAGCCAGATACTGCTAAATATTTCAAAAATGCCTTTTTTCAATTAAGAAATTTCAATTCGCAAGGTTAAAGATGGAATATTTGAAACTGAAACAATATTTAAAATTGTTTATAATTTGAAATTGAATAAAAGAGTTTAATTATGAGTTTTTATTTAAAATTGTTTTTAAATTGAAAATAGTTTATAAAGTTTCAATTGGACGTTTACATTTTGTTTATCTACTCAATTCAATGTCGTTTTCCGTTTTTCCGGGTTTAATAAAATTCTGGTCACTTCCCGGTCCAGCGGCTACCACATGTTATAATTATTAGTTACAGGGTGAAAAATGCAAAATTCAAAAACGCCGAAAAAATAAACTTCTCCAAAAATTGTTTTCATGGTTTTTAAAACATCAAAGAATATATTTTTTCTTTCAAGTTTTTAATACAACATTTCTGAATCAAATATTTAATACTAGGTAAAACTATTTTTGACCACTCTTTTATAAATATTGGGGAAAAAGTCTAAATAATAACATTTTCTTGGTTTTAAAATAGGAAACAAAATTTTTGTTGTATTAATATGATTGTTCTCCTAGCTGTAAGGTTCTTTTGATAAAAATCCCTTTTTTCGTTCGCGAATATAATACTGCAATTCCTATTCTCCGTAAGAGAAAAATATTCCAAAAGCAAAAACTAAAATCCGGGGAAATATGCCGGAAGAGATTACACAAGAAAAATTTAATCCTCTTTTGCTTGTTCCAGAGTTGAGTTCAGAGTTTGACTGTTTACCTAATGGCGCCCCTATTCCATGTACTCCTCGTTCCAGAACTTCTTTTGCTCCTCACAAACATCAATCACCTGAAGGGTCTGTCCCATTTATTTAATTATTAAAATTTAATATATTAATATATTCATTCTATATATTTTTATTTATTAATAATAGGGTATCCCATCCTGGTTTATTAAAAAATGTATTAAATGTTATTATATGAATATTTATTTTAATCAGAAATAATATCTGCTCCTGCCAGGCCTCATTCTTTGGTCATGTCTTCTTCTCCTGTCCCGTCTCTTCGTGGCAGGTCAAGATCTCCTCCTGCCAGGTCCAGGTCTCCTCCTGCCAGATTTCATTCTTTGGTCAGGTCTTCTATTGCTGAGCCGTCTCTTCGTGTCAGGTCCAGATCTCCTCCTGCCAGGATTGCTGCTGCACGCATATCTCGATTGACACTTGAACAACTAAGATTTGTTCAGCTCATTCCCAAGACGAATCCAAACCGGCGATTCGAAATTCTAAGATACACTTTTCCTCCTGATAAACCACTCAAAGTGAGAGAAAGATATAATACTTTTGGGACCTTGCCAACTGAAGCACAAACTGTATTATCTACGTCCAGTGGTGACATCTTTGCAATATTCGAGAGAAATAATACACAACTTCGGGGAATATATACATCAAGAATTGAATTTGGATGTCAGGTTGAAAGACGGGTGAAAAACAACATATACACTGACGCGATTCAAGAAATGACTACAAGAGAAATCGGAGAAGCTCCCTTAGGCTCACGTCACCCAGTCTCAAAGAATTTTGAAATAGTAAATATAAACAGCATTCCACATCAATAATCCTGTTTTAAGAAATCATGTTCACTAGATTTTGCGTACATTGTTGTTGAAAACCTAATTGGTTGCATACTGCGTCAATGTGACTTTTGGTAATTCTTTTTAGTTTTTTCTCTTGAATTTTCTGAATTTTTGTAAATCACATGTTTCAAATTAGAATTTTTCAAATTCTTGTTTTTATACCAGTAAACTTAAATTACGATTCTTTAGTAATAAAGAAAATTGATCTGTTCTTAATTTCCTGAAATTTTTTAAAAATGATATAACCTGTTGACCATATCAAATGAGGTTATGTGTATTCATCTGTTATTAAAGATCTCGAACTTTATGAAACCATCACTTTAGAAAATCAGGATTCTTTGAAATTCCTGGGATTTTTAGAAATGCTACACAATTTTTTGTCTTTTCTTGAAAATTTCAAAATATTATACGAGATATACGTAACATACATAAATTTTAAACAGAATAGTTGAGTTTTTCACTGAAATATAACTCACAATTTTGAACCAAAAAAGGACAAATTACATTTTCATTTTAGCAATTATTCTTCAATCAGGCGAAAAGAAATTTAAAAAAAATAGTTCAATTTTGAACCAAAGTGATGAATCTTCAAAAAAATGAATTCTCAACAAAAAGTGTAATATTTGCTGTTTCCAACAAAAAAGATTTTTATTATCAATCCAAAATAGTTTAAATTAACTAAAAAATACGAATTTGCAACATATTATTTGAATCCTGAAGCAAAATAGACTAATTTTCAAACCACAAAAAGGCAAATTTTCAGCAAAGCAGTAGAGTTTTCAAACCGAAAATTTTAGCTTTAACCAAAAAAGTTGAAATTTCAACCCAAAAATATTATTTTTCAACACAAAAATCTCGAGTTTTCAACAAAATAAGTGATTTTTCAACTGAAGAAGATCAATTTTTCATCCAAAATGGAATAGCTACATTTGCAGTTTAAAAAATTAATTTT
Organism: Andricus curvator; assembly: GCA_932195095.1. Classification (NCBI taxonomy): domain Eukaryota; kingdom Metazoa; phylum Arthropoda; class Insecta; order Hymenoptera; family Cynipidae; genus Andricus; species Andricus curvator. Next base: position 10,356 of record CAKNYM010047644.1, read on the forward strand.
CAACAAAATAACTAAATTTTCAAGCAAAAAATAAATTTTTAACTAAATTTATGAATCTTCAATCAAGAAAATGAATTTTCAACGCAAAAGACGAATTTTCAACCAAGAAGATTAAATTTCTATCAAAAAAGATCAATTTCCGACAAAAAGATGAATAGTTGAATTTTCAGTTAAAAATATTAATTTTCAATTGAAAAAACTAATTTTCCACCAAAGAAATCAATTTTTTGCAAAAAAGATAAATTTTCAACGAAAAAGAATTATTTTCTACCAAAAAAGAATAATTTACAAAAATACGTGAATTATAATGAAATATTTGAATTTTCAAAGGAATTTTTCAACCTTATATTTACATTTTCAACGAAAGAAATTAATTTTTGTCCAAAAAGATGTATTAGTCATCAAGAAGATTAATATTCTACCACCAATGAAAAAGTTATATTAAAATACAGAATGTTTCAACCAAAGAGTTGAATTTTCAACTGAAGAAGATACGTATTCAAACAAATATTGAATTTTCAGTTGAAAAAATTATTTACAACAAAAATTCCACCAAATAATTAAATTGGGAGAAAAAATCTCGGAAGCAACGTAACATTTACAGGATAATTTCAGAAATAACCATTTGTGATCAGTTTAGGTTTTCAAAAAAAAAAAAAAAAAAAAAAAAATTTCAAATGTAAATAATGCAATATGAATAGAGAAACATGATTATTATTCATTTATTGTAAAAATACCATTTTGAATGATGATTAATAATCAAGCAACTTGTGCTTATGCCAAATATAAATTAAAATACTGTTGTATACGTCTGGCTTGAATAAATAAAATATTACATCATAGATCTTGAATTTTTGTCATCTTCATCATGTACATAAATGTTACATTTTTCTGACTCTTGAAATTTAAAAATAAAATTTTTATTTAAGAAATCTGTATTATCATCGAGGGTGGTAATGACCGATCAGATGAAGATACTATTATTATATATTATTATTATATCATTATTATTTTTTATGTAAAAATAAAATAATTTAATACACTTATGTGACAAATATGTCCAGAAAACGTGGTAAATGGACCGTTATAGAAAATTCGGATCGAATTCAAACTGACAAATTAAATTCTAACCTGTTTTTAAATATTGAAAAAAGTATTAAAAGAACTCTGTCGGATTATAATTGCCCACGCGTCGAGTCATATATTTTTTAATCAGAAAAAAAATCTGCTAATTTTAAATAATTGTAAGTAAAAAAATGGTGTCATTCATATTGAATTTCCTGAAATTTTCTCGCTATAATTGAAGAGATAACGTTGGTTCGAAAAAAATCTATTTTCGGAAACGTTTATTCAAACTGTGCGGAGATGATGAAATAGTTTGTTATATGGCATAATGTGTTCTATGACATAAACTACTACTATGTAAAATCTGTAAAAAAATGTTGGAAAATGATTCGAGTGTTTTTATCTAAAGTTTTAGGCCAGACGAAAAGTTTTAATTCTAGTCCCTTAAAATCTTCGAAATAAATTTGGTAAAAATACCTTGAAACCTTTGGCACCATTGAAAATCCTTTATAATCTTCAAATTAGTTAGAAATCTGTAAGAATCAGCAAAATACCCTTGATTAGCCTTTTAAACTTTGAAAATGACCTTTCAAGGTCACGTTTATGGGTTTCCAGTTTTTTGCGTATATCTTGGTTAAATTCAAGATCTCTTAAAAATACATCTAATTAATTTTTTCAACAATTTTTGGCGCGAAATTCAAACCTTGACAGACATTCAAATATTTTAAGTCGAATTTTCTCGAAAACAAAAATATCATCATCATCATGATGGTATCATGCATTAGTAATACCATTTCCTTCAAAGACCATAATTTTTGTTTTATTTACGTTAATTTTTAGGCCGGTGTTGTTCATACTTGTATTCAGTTTACTCCACATTCTTTGCAAGTCTTCGATTGACCTTGCCGTAAAAAAATTATCATCTGCGAACGCTAACCCACGCACCCTCACTGTCTCGAGATCAACACCTTTTTCGTCGAAGAGGACCATCCCTAGGCACTTGTCCATATGAATGATTATTTTAGAAAACATTAAAAAAAGTACCGTTCAGGGTACAATACATCAGTTTCAGGGTGTGGGGGGGGGGGTGCTAAAATAAAACATGATTGGTTGCAAATTATTTCTTGAACCTTTCTTAAGAGGTGAGCAAACTTTATTTGAAAAAAGTTAATGACAAGTACTTCTTTTTCCATTTTTTTGAAAACCGAGCTGTGTAATAAAAAATTAACTTGATTTTCAAACCACATTTTCCAGTTTTCTATCCTAATATTTTAAAAGTTCAAAATATGATTTTTCTCTGTTGAAAAGTCAACTATAAAATTTTTGGTTAAGAATTCATTTTTTTGTTTGATAAAAAAAAATTTAGAGTAAAAGAACAAACAAAAATGGTAATCAAATTATGGAATTTTTACGCTAAAAATACGAATTTTCATCCAAACAATTGAATTTTGAGCCAAAAAGGTGACTTTTTAACAAAATTGTTGAATTCTCAATTAAATAATTAAATTTTTAAGCAAATAATAAAATTTTAACAAAAAAGATTAATTCTCAAACAAAAATTTTCGAGTAGACTTTTCAACAGAGAATAATGAACATTCTACCAAAAATACTTAGATTTTCTTATCAGTTCGCATTATTTCAATACTTCAAAAATAATAGGATAGAAAACTGGAAAATCTGGTTCAAAAATCAAGTTAATTTTCAATTACACCCGCACACACCCTGAATCTTATTTATTGTCCCCTGTACATGCTCCAAAAATGCAAAGTAGCAGTTTTATGTGAAATTCATGCTAAAAACGGAATTTTTTGAAATATTTTCTAAAATAATTATTCATATGGACAAGCGTCTAAAAATGGCCCTCTTTGACAAAAAGGTGTTGATCTCAGGACAGTGAGGGTACGTGGGTTAGCGTTCGCAGATGATAAGGTTGTTTTGGCAGAGTCAGTCGAAGACTTGCAAAGAATTTTATTTCGCAAATCAAACCTTTCTTTGGTTTGAAAACTCGAGAATTCCGCTCTTAATTTTTTTCCTACTTAGCAGGAAAATACTTTTTGATAGTTAAAGGCCCGAAAAGGGATTTGATTTGGGTTCAAGTAAAAAATTTACCTGATCGACGAATTTCGTTTAAACGTAAAAGATTATATAAATTGTGATATCAGCTTCAACGAATTCAGTCACTATATATTTTTTCCTTGAAACTGATCATATTGAAATGTAAATATCTCAGATAAGAAAGCTTGAAGTCTACAAATTCTAAGATAAGGGCTATACTATACATGTATTATATAATCCAATGAAGTAGTAAAATGTTCATTAGTTACGTTAATAGTCCAATTTTCCATTAATACAGTTTTTACTTCAATCATAAAAGATGAGGATTGTGTCTTTTTTCGTCTTATCCTTGGCGTTTCTGCTCAATTTCATTGGTGAATATAATAATATAATATATCTATAATTTTGGGTACATTTTTTTTAGCTATACGCGAATCAGAATTTGTGCTATCCAATCTACATTCTATCTCGATTGCTTTTTTCTTTCGAACTTTATTTAAGTTTATTCCAACTGAGAACGAATTCAATCTGAACTTATGGCAGAAAAATTCAGAATGTATGTGTTATAAAAAATTGAAATCTAAAAGTGTCCCTATGGACATGAAATTCGTACCATATGGGACGCTCCCAACTAAAGGTAGCATTCCATAAGGAACACACAAATTTTCGAAAATGAGATTATTGGCTCAAAAAATCGAAAAAATTCTGATACACATACTGAGAAAAATATTTTTTTATAATCTCATTTATTAAGTTTTTTTTTTGCATTAGCATGCCATAAGGGACTAACTGAATTTTCGATCATGCCCCTGAGCGCATGCGCACTCGCCTCAAGCTGTTGAGCTGTCAACTTTTGAGGTGGAAAGTAAAAAATCAGCAATACAGCTTAAAAATAGCCCAAAAAGCCCAAAATTCTGATTCAGAGATGCTGTGAGAAAATCACAATTTGTGCGATTTAATCTGAAATTCAATCTGAATTCATTCCGGGGGAATACAGAATGTGTTTCATAAAAATGGAATTCGAAATGTGTCTCTAGGCTCAAAAAAAAAAAATTCTAAAACACATTTTGACGAAACGATTTTTTGTAACCTCATGTTTTCATTTTTTTTCGTTTGTACACTGTAAAAAATCATCGTAATTTTCCCATACGAAAGTATGTCATTTTTCCCATACTTTTGAATATCCAAGACAAGCATGGAGATTATCCGTTGCTTACTTGGGAATTTCCCATACACGACGAGAATCCCATACACTGGTATGGGAAAACTTCCAGTCATGTATGGAACTTTGATGCGCGGCTGGAGAATGCGCAGCCGAGTGAAGCGCGCATGTCCTGCAACCGTGGTGAATGGAGGAGAAGGAGCAGAGTATAGTAAAATCATGGCGTCAAGCGTCTAATTCATAATAGTTTCAGTACACACTTGGGAAATATTTTGAAGTTGTAGCTGTGAAACAGTGAAATATTGTGAGTGTAATAAGATTCAGTGCAATTAGACATTAAAAAAAAAGAAGGAAGAAGCAACATGAGAGGGAAAACTCTAGAAATATGGTATCTGGTATGGGAAATATGGTACATACCTGGTATGGGAAAAGTTCCATGCACACGTATGACTATTTTCCCATACCGATGAAAGGAAAAATTTCAATACGTGTATGGGTTGATTACTTCCAATACATGTATGGAAAATTTACCATAGTTTCTTCTTACAGTGTATGCTATAAGAGACTAACTGTGAGTTTGCGCTTAGACATGAAGGCTGATAATGGCTGACAAATGATAAAGCAAAAATTAATTTCTCACTTTAAAAAAAAATTGAGAATTGGATTTTTTAGGACTGCCGAAAGTTTTTTTATCACTTACAAATGTGTATCCTGAACGGAAAAAAATTTCCCCTTCATTTTCTCAAATCCTAATAATATTTTTTAACCATCGTCACAAATCGTCACAAAACCTGAATGAATATAAATATAAATTCTGTTAATTAATAACAAGTAAATCGTACCAACATAAGATTTTATAAGTTTTTAATTTTTTTTTTGGTAGAGAATTCATCTTGTAGTTGAAAATTCTATTATTTGGTTGACATTTTTATTATTTGGTTGAAAATTTCACAATTTTGTTAAAAAGATAATCTTTTTGCTTCAAAATTCAACTGTTTTGTTGAAAATTCGTCTTCTTCGAATAAAAATTCTACCATTTTGGTAAAAGATTCCACAATTTGGTTCAAAATAAACTTTTTTGTTCAAAATTTCACAATTTTGTTAAAAAGTTCTTCTTTGGTTTAAAATTCAACTGTTTTGTTGAAAATTCGTCTTTTTTGAATAAAAATTCTACCATTTTGGTGAAAGATTCCACAATTTGGTTCAAAATAAACTTTTTTTCCAAAATTTCACAATTTTGTTAAAAAGTTCTTCTCTGGTTTAAAATTCAACTGATTTGTTGAAAATTCGTCTTATTGGAATGAAAATTCTACTATTTTGTTAAAAAAATCCACAATTTGGCTCAAAATTAACTTTTTTGTTGAAAATGTGTTAGAACGAGGTACTATCCATAGATCTTTAAGTAAAAACAACACAACTGACATTAAACTGTAATTTATTTGATTGCCTTACAAACGTTGCGGATGACGTACTCGCGTGACCGTAGGTGACGAAACAACTGAAGGGTCCTAGAGACACACAAGGCCCAAAGGACGAGTAAAGCGACGTTGCCACTTAGCAGTGATGAGAACAGCGTTGCCACGATCCAAATTATTCACAAACTAAGCTCGTCTTACACGTGCACAAAAATCACTACGTTACAACACTTCCCCTCAAGCTGAGATTGTGAAATTCGGAATCTTCGCAGGTCCAAGTCCCAGCTTCTGCAAACATTTTCGGTGCTTCGGACCAGGCAGTCCTTTTGTCAGCACGCCCGCTAACATTTCTCCAGTGCTCAGGTATTCAAGCTGTACCTGATCATTTTCCAAAGCTTCCCGAACGAAATGGTGTCGAATGTCTATGTGCTTCGTTCGAGCGTGGAATACGGGATTTTTTGCCAGCTTCTGAGCCCCCTGATTGTCATTGAAGATAACGACAGATGAATCCTTCCGTACTCCCAGCTCCTGTAGTAATCTTTTGAGGTACATTGCCTCTTTGGTAGCTTCTGTCAGAGCCATGTACTCCGCTTCCGTGCTAGAAAGCGCAACTGTCCGTTGCTTCTTCGCTTCCCAACTGATAGGTCCTCTTCCCAGAATGAATGCGAATCCGGTGTAGGAGCGCCTATCTTCGAGACATGCTCCCCAGTCAGCATCAGCAAATCCTTCCAGATCCTTATTGCTTCTCTGGAAACATATTCCATGGTTCAGTGTACCTTTCAAGTACCGAAGTACTCTCTTGCCAGCGATCCAATGATCCTTCGCATAGCAAGTGCTGAACTGACTCAGTGAACTGACCGCATATGCGATGTCTGGTCGAGTTCCGACAGCCAGGTACATGAGAGATCCAATCAACTCACGAAAAGGATACATTTCCATCTCTTCTTTCGATGAGTTCTCGGGTTTGAACAGCTTTGCCCCCGAATCCATTGGTGTCCCCACTGGTTTGGAATCCTCCATTCCGAAACGTTTCAGAATCTGTGAAATTTGGTTCCTTTGCGTCATGAAAATCTTGTCAGCAGCATGCGTAAATTCAAAGCCTAGACAATGTTAAATCTTCCCAAGATCTTTCATCTCGAACTCTTGCATTAGACTTATTTTCATTTCTGCTATCCACTCTTCGTTCTGTGATGCAATGACGATGTCGTCTACGTAGATGGCCATTAGCAAAATGTCCTTTTGTCGCCTTCCTACGTAAACACATGGATCAGCCGCCAAGGGTGTCATTCCAAGTTCTCGCAGCTTGCAATCCAACTTTTTGTACCATTGTCTCCCCGCTTGTCGAAGACCATACAGCGCTTTCCGCAGCAGGCACACTTTGTTCAGATCTCCATCTGGTTGAAGATCTTTAAGCATTTTTCTTGCTCTTGTGTTAGTCATTTTCTCGCCTACCTTGTCCAGAGCTATTTGTTGAAGAGCTTCCTCGAGGAGGTCTGGAAGTTCCATATATATATTCTCCTCCAGCTCTCCGTTCAAAAACGCAGTAGTCACATCCATCTGATGAATATTCAGGCCTAACTCTGCTGTGACAGCTACGATGACACGAATCGAACTTAACCGAGCAACAGGTGCGAAAGTTTCACGGAAGTCGACACCAGGCTTCTGAGTGTAGCCTTTTGCTACAAGTCGTGCCTTCCTTTTCTCTACACTTTCATTCGTCCCTTGTTTATTCCGCAAAACGATTCTGCAGCCAATCACATTTTTGTCGGAGGGCCGATTCACAATATCCCATGTTTCATTTTTCACTAATGAACGAAACTCTTCACGGATAGACTCCATCCATTCGTTAGATTCAGGTCCACTCAGAGCTTCCTTGATTGGAATTTCAGCCATCCCAGCATACTCAACGTTTTCTTGGACTTCTTGAATATTTTCGAGTGCCATTTGAAATTTTCTTCGTGGTCTTCCCCTGGTTCCAGTCCTGACTGTACGTGGTCTTCCAGGACCTCTTCTCTCCACAGCGACGTTCTGAACTGCAATCGGTGCTTGCCGGACCTCTTCTTCACGATCCTCTTCGTCCGATGATTCCGCAGCTTCCGACTCATTTTCTCGATGAATCACATTCTGACGATCCACAGGTTCAACAGACTTCAAGGGAATCATCACGTTTCCTGGTTCATTCGAAGATTTTTCAATTTGTGCAGAATTTTCTTCCTTCTCCATCCAACCTTCCATGATAAAGTCCTCAAAAGTCCCCTGTGCTCGAGGCTCATCGACGAATTTCAAGTCTCGTGTTGAATCGATCTTCCTTATTGGGGGAATCCAGACCCGATACGCCTTCGACTGCTCAGAGTATCCCACGAAGATACACTCCTGCGAACGTGGCTCAAACTTTCCTTTGTCCGGTGTTCTATCTAAAGTAAAAGCTTTGCTCCCGAAAGTTCTGAAATAACCAACATATGGTTTTCTTCCATTCCACAGTTCAAAAGGAGTCTTTCCTGCTATACTTTTCGATGGGCATCTATTCCGTACATGATTGGCGGTTGCAATCGCCTCAGCCCAAAAAGATGGTGACAGGCCCGACTCAATCATCATACATCTGGCCATTTCCACCAGAGTCCTATTTTTCCTCTCCGCCACACCGTTTTGTTGAGGGGTGTGTGTGACGGTAAGCCTCCTTTTGATGCCGTGCTGAGCCAGAAAATCGTCAAAGTCCTTATTGCAATACTCCTTTCCATTGTCTGATTGTAAATGTTTTATTTTCTTACCGCACTGATTTTCGACTAAAACCTTGTAGTCCTTGAATGCAGGCAGGAGATCGCTCTTCTTCTTTAGAAATCGAACTTCGCACCATCTCGAGTAATCGTCAGTAAAAGTCGCAATATATCTTGCTCCACCCATGGATTCCACCCGCATGGGCCCGCAGACATCCGTATGCACGATGACAAGTGGTTCAGTACTCCGCGTTGACTCCTTTGGAAAAGGCGTTTTAGCGAATTTCCCTTTCAAGCATATTTCACAAGAAGGAAGACTCACTTCCCCCTCTACCTCTGCTCCCACTATTCCGCCATCACTGACAACCCTCTTCAGGTCTCTCTCGTTCAGATGACCCATGCGCTGATGCCACGTGCCGAGCTTTGTTTTCGGAGACTTCGCTTCCACTGTTGCCGCACTTTCCACAATTTCGCGCACATAGTATAGATCGTCCATACGATCGGCAACAACTTTAACGTCACCATGCTCGTCACGAATTTCTGCTCCAGTCTTATGAAACGTCACGGTACATCCTCGGTCTGTGATTTTCGCAACTGACATCAAATCAGTTCGCAGATCAGGAACATAAAGCGCATTTTTAAGATTCAAAATCTTTTCTTCGCGGCCGTTAGTTACCAGTAGTCGCACTGTGCCTTTCGCTTTAATTTCCGCAGATGCGCTGCTAGCGAGATTCAACGAGCGTTGCTTTGGTTCTTCCATAGACTGAAACAACGCTGCGTCGTGGCACATATGTGACGTACAACCACTGTCCAAACACCATTTACGCGAAGAAACACACGATTTGACGTTGAGCGCGGATTGAATTTCACAAGTCGCGGTAGTCACAAGATAACTCACTTCTTCCACTTTCTTAGCGTTATCAGCGTTCTTGTCCTTACCACACTGTGAGGCTTTATGTCCGACCTTTTTACACCGAAAACACTTAAACAGAAATTTCCCGTCACTGTCCGATTTATTATTATTCGATTTCGCGGGTTTTCTAAATTTTTTACTCGCAATCATCGCGTTTTGACCGCTATCCCGATGTTGAGCCTTTCGCGCATCATTCTCCTCGATTATCTTTATCTTTAACGTTTCCGGAGTCGGCAATTCGTCACGCGACTCGATTGCACAACGAAAGTTCTCGTAGTTTTCCGGCAAACTATACAGTAATAAAATAGTTAGGAGATCTTGGTTAATATCGACCTCCATTTCCTCTAATTTATCGACTGCATCAAAAAATCTGGAAATATGATCGCGCACGTCCTCACCTTCTTGCATTTTGTGTAAGATGAGTTGCTTTAACAACGTGGCTTTCCTGGCAGGTCCCTTGGATTGATAAATTGAGTGCAACTTCACCCAAACAGCGTTTGAAGTTGCACATCCTTTTATCTGCTTCAGTTCCGATGGACTAATCGCCAGAATCAGGTCTGAACGTGCTTTCAGGTCTGCTTCTTCCCATTGTTCAGCCGCACGCTCTGTCGTTGCATCTCCCGCCGTTACCGCTGGCTTGGGCTTCCTACCGTTCACATAACCCCACGCGTCATTCTTAATTAGCAGTGCTTCAATCTGAAGCTTCCAAGTGTCAAAATTGTCCTTTCCTAAAGGTTCCAATCGAACTGAGTGCGCCGAAGCCATTTTGATTCACTTTCAAAACACTTCACAAAATACGACGCTTTCACTCACTCACACGGCGTCACACTACACAAAGCGAAACAACGCCACGACACTCACTGCTTTCGTTTTACGTTTTTACTTAATCGAAAACGATCCTGGGCCCATAACCTGTTAGAACGAGGTACTATCCATAGATCTTTAAGTAAAAACAACACAACTGACATTAAACTGTAATTTATTTGATTGCCTTACAAACGTTGCGGATGACGTACTCGCGTGACCGTAGGTGACGAAACAACTGAAGGGTCCTAGAGACACACAAGGCCCAAAGGACGAGTAAAGCGACGTTGCCACTTAGCAGTGATGAGAACAGCGTTGCCACGATCCAAATTATTCACAAACTAAGCTTGTCTTACACGTGCACAAAAATCACTACGTTACAACAAAATATATATTTTTGGTTCGAAAATTTAAATATTATGACGAAAACTCGTACTTTTGGCTTAAATATTTTAAAATTTGGTTACAATTTTTGTTCTTTCTTGACTGAAAAATTTTTTTTGGTCAAAATATCAACTATTACATTTTTCGTTAAAAATTCATCTTTCGGTTGGAAATTCAACTAATTGCACAAGATTTTTCATACAATTTTTCTCATTATTGACTGTAAAATCTTTTTTGGTTTAAAATTTCATTCTTTTGCTGAAAATGCGTCTTTTTGGTTTCCAAATTCGTCCGTCATCGTAGAAATTTAATCTTTTTGAGCTAAAAATGCTTGTTTGAAAATTTGAATTTATATGTTAAAAATAATTTTTTTTTGGTTGACGATGCATCATCTTCGTTGAATAGCCTTTATTTGGTTCCAAACTGAACTATTTTGTTGAATTTTTCTTTATTTTCAAAACTAATTTGTAGAAATTCAACTATTTGTTTGAAAATCTATTTATTCGGTTAAAAATGATCTTTTATGCTAGAAAATTTATATTTTTGGTTCACAATTTATCTTTTTTTTTTTATAAAAAATTGATTGATTCGTTTCCTTCGGTTAAAGGTTTAATTATTTTGCGTGCTTAATATTGATCTTTTCATTTGAAAATTAATTTCTTGGATTGAAATTTCAACTATTTTATTAAAAATTTGCTCCTTTTGTTTGAAAAATTGATCTATTTTAGTTGATGATTCAACTGTTTTATTATCAAATTTTAAACCAAAAATTTAAATTTAAATTAAAAAAATTTTAAATTAAACCAAAAAATACAAGTCTATAGACTTGCATTTTTTGGTTTAATTCAACTGTTTATTATTAGAATGAAAATATTTTTTGTGGAAATATAAAATATTATACTTTTCGTTGAAATTATATTTTTTTATTGCAGATTCATCTCTTTTGTTGGAAATTTGGGCTATTTTGTTGAAAATTCTTTTTTTTTATTGGAAATTGATTGTTTTAATTAAAAATTGAATTATTTCATTTTTGTTTCAAATTTTATCTTTTTGAGTCAAAAACCACAATCATTTGGTTGCAAATTCATATATTTGATTTCAAATTCATTTTTTGGGTAGAAAATTAATCTTCTAGATTAAAACTTCAATATCTTTGGTAGAAAATTCCTTTTTTCGGGTAATCTATTTTGTTGAAAATGCAATCCCTTTAAGTTGTCATACGTGTGAATTGAGAAACAAACTTTTTTTAAAAATTAATATTGGAGACCTCCCATGTGTAAGGTTGTTTTTATGAAATCACTTTTTGCCATGCTGCGTAGAATGCGTCAATTCCAATTCTTCGGGGAAAATATTCCGGAAGAGAAAACACAAATCCGGCAAAATATGCCGGAAGAGAATATACACGGAAAATTTAATCCTTTGTTTATTTTTGCAGATTTGAGTTCAGAGTTCAATATACCTAAGTGTGAACCTATTTTTGGTGCTCCTCGTTCCAGACCTTCTTTCGCACCTGACAGAAAGCCATCTCCTGAAAGGTCGCTTACATTTATTTAATTAATAAAATTTACTGTAGTTATATATTTATTTCATATATCTTTAATTTTTATGTATAAGGTCATCCTGGTTTATAAAAAAATTCATGAAGTTTGATTATTCACAAATTTATTATAATCAGAAATGTTTCCTCCTGCCAGGCTTCATTCTGCAGTCAGTTGTCCTCTCACTGCCGAGCCCACTCTTCGTGGCAGGTCCAGATCTCCTCGTGCCAAGATTCCTGCTACACGAATATCTAAACTTACACGTGAACGACTAAGATCTGTTCGGCTCATTCCCGAAACCAATCCGAACCGGCGATTCGAAATCCGTAAATACACTTTTCCTCTTGATAAACCAATCCAAGTAAGAGGAAATGATAGAGTCCTTGAGCCCATGCCAACCAAAGCACAAACTGTATTATCAACGTCCAATGGTGACATCTTTGCCATATTCGAGAGAAATAATACACAACTTCGTGGCATATATACACTGCGAGGTTTAACTCAGGTCGAAAGACGGGTAAAACTGAACATGGACAGTGGCGTGATTGAAGATATGACTGAAAAAGAAACCGAGGAAGCTCCTTTAGGCACACGTCGCACAGTCTCAAAGAATTTTGAAATAGTGAATGTACCGATAATTCCACATCATTGAACCTTTTTTCTTTTAAAACCCTGTTCACGAGATTTCATTCATTGTTGTTGAAAACGTGATTGATTGCATACTGCGCACAGTGGGCCAAAATCCAACATTCCTGGACAAAACACAGAAAGTCTATATTTTTCTTTTGAATTGCATACTCGCGGGTTTTTCGGTCGCTAATTAGGACACTGAACTTTTAAAAATTTTTAAATCAATATACAAAATGGCGGACTTTATCATGGAAAAATTAGTTTTTTTTTGCTGAAAGTAGTTATGAAGGGGTTTTTGAGCACTTCACTTGATGTCTTCTTGCAAAAAAAGGGGGGAAGAAGTGGAAGCTTTGATCACGCGATTTGATTTTTTATACTTTTTTGTACATAAAACAATTGAAGACTTCGCCGGATCTCGCCAGATCACAAATTAATCCTCGAATATTTTTATGTACCGTATCTAAAAACAGGAATTCGAAGCAGTCACGAACACGGTGCATTCACGTTAATGTAAAACATGAAATATTTTTATCTAAGAATAAGTAAATTTTGTACATACTTCCAGGAATTTTGGATTATGGCTCACTGTGCTGCGTCAATATGACTTTTAGTGGCTCTTTTTAGTGCGTTCTCTTGAATTTTCTGAAAATTTGTAAATGACAGTCCTTAAATAAAGTTTTTGAATTTTTTAAATTTTTGTTTGTAAAAGAGTAAATTTAAATTGTAAGTGATTCTTTAGCCTTGAAGTCAACAATCTTGTCCTTAATGTTTTGACCATATTTTTTGGAAATTAAAAAAGGATTCTTATTATAATCCGTTAACCACATTAAATGAGGTTATATGTATTCATCTATGATTTATGAATAAAGATTACGAATTTTCTGCACCATCAATTTAGTAAATCAAAATTTTCAATCAAGTAATTTTGTTTCGTGATCAAACTTATTTCAGAAAATTTTCTGCACCATCAATTTAGTAAATCAAAATTTCCAATCAAGTAATTTTGTTTCGTGATCAAACTATTTTCAGAAAAGTTTGAAGGAAATAAAAAAAAGTTCTTAAAATTCCTGGGATAATTTAAAGTGATTTTATATCATGAAAACTTAATTTGAACAAAATTTTATTTTGAAAAATTGCCGCAAGTTTATTAAATATTTTTTTAATTCCTCCCAAACTCAAACAAATCCTTACTATCTTTTAAATTGCCTCGATTTTTTCTGAAAATTTGTTGAAATCTTTAAAACATATTTGTTAACATAATTTCAGGATATTCAATATAAAATAAATAGAAAATAATATTGTGCATATACATAATACTAACATTTTAGTGTAAGGACTATGGGCGCAATTTTCCTTAAACCAATACTTTTGAATGAAAATTAAGAATTTCGATTAACCATGTATTTTTGAGGTTTGTTTATTTATTTTTAAGGTAAGGAAAATAGAATTTTCCTATGATTCTTTATAAAATTCAAAAATATTTTCAAAGATTTCGCAAATATGTCAAAAAACCTTTTTTGTTAGACAAAATTGCGAAGAAATTTACATATAAAACAATTTTTTAGAAACATATGAAGTCCAAAAAAAAATTTTTATTCTAATTTGATGCGGCTCTGGATTTCATGACCCTATCTCAACTTCTCTTTTTTTTTTTTCGTTGCCTAGAAATTTCTTGAAATCCCTTAGAATCCATTGAAATCTTTTGGTATCTAAAAATTTCATTAAAATAAGTAGAAATAATTTGATACCCCTTTTATATAAATTAAAATATTTTTTAATTTATATATTTTTGAAAGTTCTCTAGAAATCTTGTAAAATCGCGCTTGAATATCTTGCAAATTCTAAAAAAAATCTTTTAAATTCCTTGAATTTTTGGGAAATCGTTTTAAGCAGCTTGTGAATGACTACTTCTAAAAAATTGTCTGAAAATCTTTTTTAAATTCCGCAAATTCTTTGACATAATTGTAGTTCTCATAAAATGCCATGAAATCCTTGGAAATACTACTAAATTCTTTGACGAACCTTGAAATTTTAGAATTCGATTCCCTTGGAAACATTTTCAAATCTATTAGAATCTTTAAAATCAATCAAATTCTGTGGACATCCCTTAAAACCTTTTAGCCCCCTCGGAACTACTTTAAAATCTTTGAATCAGTTAGAAATATGTGAAGATCAATAAAAATCCCTTGAAAATACACTGGAACTTGGATTTAAGACCATTTTCGGGCACGGCTTTAGTGGCCTTCAGTCGCTACGGTGCTGGTGTTTACACATGTTTGAGC
>CAKNYM010047644.1:25417-75175 GCA_932195095.1 Andricus curvator
CCCCCCCCCCCCCCCCCCCCCGTGACCCCGAGGGGCTCTACTCTCAACCCGAAACCGCCGCGGCAACAATTCTTGGAACGCAGTAAATCCGGACTCATTCAATCCAAGTTCCAGTGCAGAACAATGGATTAAGTTTAAATTCGGACTAACTTGTAATTAAATACTCTTTGTTGCTTCCATTTGTAATTGGGCTACTTGCTCCTTATTTGAATAAAAAAATCAAACTTATTTCCTGAAGTTCTCTAGAAATCCATTGGAATCCCTTGAAGGGGAAAGAATTGAAATTCCTTTGGGGTAATACTTTTTAATAGTCGCAAGCCATAAAAGGGACTTTATTTAGGTTGTATTAGAAAATGTAACTTCTAGCTTCAATAGCGTAGTTTCACGATCAGTCCCGTGTCGAAAAGTCGACTGGGACCAAGTTGGGTCCCAGTCATGTTGCCCAACTTCCAATTAGGCACCAATTGGGCACCACAAAGACTCCCAGATTCGGCTCCGGTCTGGGTTGTAACGGTGAGTTGCGCCTATTATCAATTAGGCGACCCAGTTGGACACCAGTTGAGCAAACTTAATAATGCCTTATTAACTATAAAAGGAATTTCTTTGATTTATATAAATAAGGCATTTGGTTTGTTTTTGAAACTTATGTACTTTATTTTAATGAAGTATACATATGAAAAATGTACATAATTAGTTTTGAAGGTGTACTCTCGGTATCTCAAACTCAAAAATAAGCATTCTTCTTGTTAAATATGACATTGTTAAAATTGTTACTAATTCAGGGAAGTTTAGCTTGGTGCGTGGTTGAGAGCAGACGTGTTAGAGGAGCGTATGATCGATTTACCAGTGTTTGCCTAATGTATTGCAATTTAGAAAGTTCTGTGGTTTATTTATTGACAGAAGACTTTAAATAAATTCGGGGAGGTTACTGGAAGCTGCTTACAGTCCGCAGAACCCTACAGCTAAAAAATGAAGGAACTTCTGTAGGAATCGTTAAACACCTTGCTAAAAAGTAACGAGTACCTGATTCAATCTCACAAGGACTTGAGAAAGGAAGTGCAGGAATCCACCACTGTATCAAAACAGGCGGAGTTAAGACTGGAGCTGCTTTCCGAAAAAGTGAAGTGTATAGAACAGGATGGTGAATATGCAGACCGAAAATCTAGGGAAAAGAACATTCTCATATTTGGATTGAAAGATGACTCTGAGTACAATGATAATTTGCTCGATACGATAAAATCAACTTTCCAGAAGGTCATACAAATACCCGAATTGTCTATAGATGACGCATACAGGCTGGGGAAACTTAAAGGGAAACGACCTGTTATTGTGAAATTTGTTTTGTCAGCTGAGACACTTTTTTGTTGACTGTGATATGATTGAGATTTGGGAAAATGCGTCAGGAGAGGAGATATTGTCGAGGTCGGGACAGTTATTTTTAAAATTGAGAGAGATCTTTTTGAGGAAAGATTTAGAAGTCTGCAGTTTATCGAATTATAAGAAACTGGGAATTTCGATTGTCAACGGTCGCACGGCGTAGGAAAGGAAACAGAGAAAATTATTACTTGAGTCAGCGGACAAGCTGAGGAAAGCAGAAATTTATGTAGCTATCATAAGAAAGAAAATGTTAGTGGGTAATAAGGAAGTGATGTCCGCAGAGGTGAATGATTTGATTCAGGTCAAAGGGAAGCGTGAGCTGGAAGATGACTCAGCTGAAGAAGAAGGGGCAAAACGAGCAAACAATCAGCTAACACCTAAATCCACAATGAAGGAAAGGCGCAAAAAACATGCGATACAGAAAGAGAAAGTCGCTAATGGAAACCTACTCCTTTTTGTGAGGGCACATACTTACTCGGAGCCGCCTAGCACTGACTCAGGATACCGGAAAGATAGCAAAAATTAGCAACAAAGAGAGGTATTACAAGGAAGATCTGGTGTAGCACACACATCAGTCAAAGGCTTTTGACTTCAACTGCTGGTAATCAGGAAGGATCGCAAATATTTTTTGGAATATATACAACATTTCTAATCACAAGGACCTAGATAACATCTTCGGACCAATGGACATCCTATGTGTGTACGAAACTTGGGTGGAAGATCCAGGCTTTTACTCGTCGGTTCTAACAACAGATATGCAGCTTTTCCACATCAAGGCACAGAGGGACGCAGTCAGAGGTAGAGCAAAAGGAGGTACCCTAATCGCTTTAAATAAAAGGCGGTATTCCGCAAATTTACTGCTGTGTGAAAATAAATTTATATTCATTGAAGTGCAAAATTGTAGCACGAGGTTTGTGTTGTCCGCAGTATATCTTTCCCCACTTGCCAGTATTGATTTTTTCCCGGAGAAATTTTATCAGGCATTTGGAAGTAATAAGTTTGTCTTATGCTAATTTTCCCATTTTTGTGGGAGGTGACTTCAATTATCGAATTGCTTCCTTGAATCAGATGGATGAATGTATGTTCATTAATGAATGTACATTTCTTCAGCATAGATCGTAACTGGATTTATTTTCAAACTCAAGAGCTAAAAAACTCGTAAATTTTTTGGAAACAAATGGGTTATTCGTACTGAATGGTATACCCCCTTCCGACTCTCCTGCACAATTTACATTCATAGGGCATGGCAGAAGTGTAATTGATTTGATATGACCGACAATAGGTAGTTTGTTGATTGTTAACGATTTTAAAGTTTCACCATTAGCTAATTTTTCTGATCACCTACCGCTAACTCTCTATTTGAAGGACATGCCGTAGACTTTCAGAAGTCGTATCAAAAACTTTTATTTGATAAAAAAAAGGCTTCTGATAATAAACTGGTAGACTCCTTGGCTTCCACAGGTAATTCGTCAAAATTCTGGTCAATTATTAACAAGAAACGCCAAAAGAAATACCACGTCGATATTATTGATGATTTATCATGGTATGCGTATCTTTTGGAAAATTTTCCAGTCATTCCGGTAATGTAATATAATTTTAACTACAGCACGCATCCTATCTTGGACAGTAGCGTATCGATTGGGGAAATAATGGAGAGCTTAAAAAAATGTAAGGATTCGAAGGCAGCGGATTTTGATGAAATTAATTATAGTTTTTATGAAACACCTTCTGGAAATTGGATAGCTTATCTAGAGAATCTATTTAACAAAATTTTGAAAACAGAAGCAGGACACTGGCTTGGCTTGATATAATTTATAATATGGAAAATCCGCGGTACCCAGGGCAGTGTCTGACTAAAGTAATGAGTAAAGCGCATTTAAAGCCGGAAAGCTCTAACTTCAATTGGTTTTACCAGCTGAGACACTTTTTGTATTTAATGTGATATGATTGAGATTTGGGAAAATGCGTCAGTAGAGCAGATATTGTCGAGGTCGGGAGAGTTAATTTCAAAATTGAGAGAGATCTTTATTTACTATTTCACTATTTACTTTACTCACTTTACTTTACTTTATTTACTATTTAATTAAAATTTTTTATCAACTAAGACAATTGGCTAAGACCAACAGATAATTGGGATTAATTGGGAAGATTTCCACACAGGGTTTTATTCAAATTTGGTTGTATTTTGAAAATCTCAAATAATTTTGTCTTCCGGCACTCAAAAACCCTTCTTATAAATTGTTCCTAACACATGGAAATAATAGTTTTTGATGTTGAATGACCAGAAAAGGGACTTAATTTGGGTTCTATTAGAAAATTTTACTTCTACATTCAGAAGCGAAGTTTCACGATCAGTTTTACCCAGTTTTAATGAAGTTAGTAAGTACATTTTTTCCTTGAAGGTGACTCATTTGAAATGTAAATATTTGAGAATGATAAGTTTGACGTCAACAAATTCTAAGATAAAGGCTATAGGATACATGTATTATATAATCCAATGAAGTACTAAAATATTCCTTAGTTACGTTGATAGTCCAATTCTGCATTATTATATTTATCAGTTTTTCTTCGAATTAGAAAATATGAGGATTGTTTCTACTATCGTCTTATCCTTGGCAGTTATCCTCAATTCCATTGGTTAGTATAATAATATAATATATCTATAATTTTAGATACATTTGTTTCAACTATACGAAAATCAGAATTTGCGCTATTCAACCTAGATTCTACTTCGATTGCTTTATTCTTTAAAATTTTATTTGAGTTTATCCCAACTGAGAAAGAATTTTATCTTAATTTATTGCGGAAAAATCCAGAATGTGTGTGTTATAAAAAATATATTTAGAAAAGTTTACCTATTCATACTCAATTCGTACCATATGGGACGCTCCCAACTAAACGTGGCATGTCACCTATACATTTTTGGAAATTAAATTATTGACTCAAAAAATCAAGAAAATTCTGATAACCTTAGGAAACGATTTTTTTTATAGTTTCCATTTTTTGACTTTTTTGTGTTAGCAGGCCATAAGAGACTAACTGTGAATTTCCGTTTAGGTTCTTAAGCGCATGTGCACTCGCATCGAGCTGATAACGGCCATAAAGTTTTGAGGCGGAAAGTAATTTTTCACTTTTTTTTTTGAATTGAAAATTGTACTTTTTATCACCGTCTAAATTTTTTTTATCGCGTACAAATGAGCGTCTCGAGTGAGGAAAATTGTTTCTCTGTTTTCTCGAAACATAATAATTTTTTTTCAATCAACGTTTTTTGTATCGATTCAGGAACTCAAGAGCTGGACCGTGAATTTTCCCTTTTTTTTTAATCAAAAACTGGATTTTGGATCATTATCCAAATTTAAAAAACCATGCGTTTCGAAAGAAAAAAAAAGTTTCTTCCTAAATTTTATCGGAACCTAATAAAGTTTTCCAATCATCTTTAATTCGAATCCAAAGCATTCTAGGTGAATTCCATTTCGTGCGATCAATTTCTAATAGAAAAACATTGGTATTTCTTGATGAGCTGAAGAATTTATGGAAGTACCTATTTCATATTAAAAATATATCAAAAATTGAAAATTGACCAATTTTTTTTTTTCAATTTGAATGTTATCTTTTTTGAAATCCGCGCATGAAATCACCTTCAAAAAAATTTGTATTGTATTGCTGAAAAAAGAGACGGTTATATAATTGATTAATTACTTTTTTATAAACAATAGAATTAAAATTGAAAATGCTACTATGCGGTTAAAAATTGATGTATTTTGTTTAAATTTTTTTTTTGTGGTAAAATATGAATAATTCTGGTGAAAAATTCATCTTTATTTTTCGAAATTCATTTGTTTGGTTACAAATTTAACTACTTTGTTAAAAATTTATGTATTTTGTTAAAAATCACATTTTTAAGTAGTAAATTTATTTTGTTTCTTGAAAATTTAACCATTCTATCAAAACTATTTTATTAAAAAGGTATCTTTTTCGCCAGAAAATTAAACTTTCTTTTTTTGAAAAATTATATTTTCAGTTAAAATTTATTTCTTTGGTTAAAAATTGAAATATTTGGTTAAAAATGCTTTTTTTTTAAATTGAAGTATTTCATTGAAAATTCAACTATATTGTTAAAATTTAACTACTTGGTTGAAAATTCATGTACTTGGTTGAAAATTCGTCTTTTTCGGATGGTAATTAATTTTTGTAACTGAAAATTTAACTATTATATAGAAAAAAAATTTCTTGTCTTGAATGTTCAAAATTTTGGATGACATTTTTTTTATTGTCTGAAAAATATTGGTTGCATATTGGTTTGAAAATTAAACTGTTTGAGTTAAAAACTCAATAATTTGGTTGAAAATTCATATACTATATTGAAAACTCGTGTTTTTTGTAGAAAATTAATCTTCTCCTGAAATACTACCTCTCTGGTTGAAAATTGAACAGTTTTCTTGAAAATTCTTTTTTTTTTGGCTCAGCATAATTTTTTTAACTTTAAATTTAACCGACCTCATAAGAAAAAATCAGATTTTACAAAACCTCCCACCCCTCAAATCGTCTTACGTAACTTGTGGATGACCAATTATAAAATTATATATGACTATGTATAGGTTTGTCTTTATATCTCAAAAAGATGTATGAAGATCAGGGAAAATGGAAAAATCTTCAGGGACTGTCAGAAAATTCCAAAGTCGATATTTTATACAAACCTAAGGGAGAAATGTGAAAATAAGGAAAATTTAATCCTCTTTTTCTTGTTGCAGAATTAAGTTCACAGTTCGAGTGCTTACCTAATGGCACCCCCATTCTGCATGTTCATCGTTTGAGACCTTATTCTCCTGACAGACATCAATATCCTGAAAGGTTACATCCGTTTATTTATTCATTAAAATTTGCTATATTAATATACCTATTTTATATAAGTTTATTTGGTTGTAATAGGGCATCCAATCCTAGCTTATTATAAATTTTAATAATTTTTATTATTTAAATATTTATTATACTTATAAATAATATTTGTTCCTAACAGATGTCATTCTTTGGTGAGGTTTTCACCTCCTGCCGAGCCCCTCCTTCGTGCAGGGTCCAAGTCTCCTCCTGCGAATCCACATTTTCCGGAAAGATCTCCTGCTACTGCTGAGCTTGGAAGTCCACTTCGTGCCAGGTCCAGGTCTCCTTCTGCAAGACCTCATTTTC
The DNA here is from genome assembly GCA_932195095.1 of Andricus curvator. Classification (NCBI taxonomy): domain Eukaryota; kingdom Metazoa; phylum Arthropoda; class Insecta; order Hymenoptera; family Cynipidae; genus Andricus; species Andricus curvator. Next base: position 31,979 of record CAKNYM010047644.1, read on the forward strand.
TGATCAGGGTTCCTGCTACTGCCGAGCCTCAAGGCCCCTTCCATGCCGTGTTTAGTTCTCATCCTGCCAGATCTCATTCTCCAGTCAGGCCTTTTCCTTCTGCCATGCCGCCTCTTCGTGCCGGGGCCAGGTCTCCTCCTGCCAGTCTTTCGTCTTTACGCGTATTTAAATATGATCCTGAAAAACATAGATTTTTTAGGCTCATTCCCAACACGAATCCGAACCGGCAATTTGAAATTCGAAGATACACTTTTCCTCGCGATAAACTAATTCAATTGAGAGTAAAAAATAATCGCTATGAGCCCATGCCAACTGAAGTACAAAATGTATTATCAACGTCCAGTGGTGACGTCTTTGCAATAATGGATGAAAGAATTACACTTCTTCGTGGAATATATAAATTGAAAGGTCACCTTAAATTTCCGATTGTAAGACGCGTGAAAATAAACATGTTTAGTGGAATGATTAAAGATATGACTTCAAAAGAAATAGAGGAATCTCCTTTAGGCTCACGTCGGCCAATTTCAAAGTGTTTTAGAATTGAAGATATAGACAACAATCCACACCATTGATCCTTTTAAAAAAAATCTTACTAACGATTTATCGCATACATAGGCTGAAAGCGTGAATATAACTTTTAGTGTGTGTTTTTATTTTATTCTTTTGAATGTTCTGAAAGTTTGTAAATCACAATTTTTAAACTTGGAATTTCATTACTAACCATTTTTGTTTCGACAAGAGTGAATTTGTATTGTAAATGATCATTTTTTAATAAAGGAAACAATTCTGTTCTTAATTTTTTGACCTCATTTTTCAAAATGTCGAAAGGCTTGTATTTATAATCCGTTCCAATAAAAGAATGAAATGAAATAATAGGTCGTTTCTTGTTTATGGGTTTCCTTGTCCTTCTCCCTTGATTAGCGTTCCTGTCGCTCGATATCACTTCACAAGTTTTTACTGGGAAAGGTATTTTCGTGTTCAAATCAACTGTGGATCATTTTTGCTACCTATATAAATATAATTTTGTTTTCCACTTTCTCTATCAATTAAGCACACGGAATTATTACTATTTTTATCTCGCTTGATTTTTCAAACAAGTAATAACATATGTCGACTTAAATTACCACTGTTTTCTATTTGCCCATTTGATTAAACCTACACGTACCCCGCCCAACTATTCGGCTCACTATCTATCTCCTTTTCCGCTTACTTTTCTTTTTAAAATTAAAAATTCTATTCAGAACATGATGTTAACGATTTCCGTTTCACTATTTTTCAAAAACTCCTTAACCGTTTCCGTTTCACTATTTTTACAAAAACTTCTTAAGCGTTTTCGTTTCACTATTTTCACAAAAACTCCTTAACCGTTTCCATTTCACTATTTTTACGTTTAACTTTAGAACCTTAATACGCATCAACACTGAAGTTTAGTAATAAAAATAAATTGATAAAAATGAAAATCCTTTGGAAGGATTATTTAAGAACCGCTAGGTTTTTGCAATATGTTTACGGGAGTTGTAAATTAACTAGCAATCAGTAGAAAAATTGACAAATCCATAAGTCATCGGGCAAACCGAAATTGGAGAAATAAATAAAAATGCTACTGCATCGGTTATTAGTTCCATGCCGCAAATAGTTGCCAGGACCCGACCGAATACTCGAGTGGGTTTTAAAAACTTTGAAGCTGAAAACTTTATTGTTAATAGTACGGTTACTATAGAAAGTAAAGTTTCCAATCAATCATCATAGTATAATAAAGACAATTATATTGGAAATGAAGATAACGATGCTGAAAGTGATGATATTTTAGATGGAGATTGTGCTGACGAGTCACGGATGGGAACTCATGCGAAGGGAAACTAAAGCAGAATGTCGTTTTCGACTTTCTCAAGAGCCTGTGATAGATATGGCATAATAGACAGAAGTACAGCAGAACTCGCTTCTTCTATTCTTCACGATATATCCAATCAAGTGCCTGAGTTGAGAGCATTTATTATTGATAAAAACAAAGTCAGGTGAGAAAAAAAAGAGACGCAAATATCTTCAGCGAAATCAGTGCCCAGCTGGTTTAAAACTGCAGACTCTATATTTCGGTGGTAGAAAGGACCAAAGTTTAATGATTGAAAGAACAGAAGATGGGACGATGCATAAAAGAACTCAAGCCTGGGTCTCTCTACTTAGGACACGTATCATCGCAAGCGATCAGAGCTGCAAATGTTTTGACGCTATTTACAATTATCTCGTCGACAAAAGAATTGATTTACCAAGTCCAGCATGAGCCGGATGTGATGGTTGCCCAACAAATACTGGGAAACACAGTGGTATTATTCGTCGCTTGGAAGAGAAACTTTAGAGGCAACTGCAGTTGGTAGTTTGTCAGTTACATAGTAATAAGCTAGGTTTACGCCACTTCAGTTCAGCGAGTTGAGCTGCACAAGATCCAGGAACGTTGTCACATGCAAGGTGGGTGACAATGGCAAACGCTATTGTTCGAAAATACATCGGGACGTCCAACCCATCTGCCCAATTATAAACAATCACTGAATTCATAATGCGGGTATATGTTCCCATGTGTTTCTTCATTAAATGCAACGGTAAAGTGAAAGATGCTCCTTTAAATCTGTGCGAAGGATATCTTTATCAAGGTATTTAGATGATGACCTCAGAAGAATTATCGATAAAGTAATACAGACAAATGCTAACTCTACATACCCGGACTCGCTGCATCACACATACAACAATAGATGGTCATGTCAGATTTAAAAAAAAAATCTTTACGAAGCGCGTCATCCAGTTCAGCCAGATTATTGGGCTGAAGAGAAACCTGGATGTTGATGTTTCTCCTGGTCCGAACGCATCGCTCTTTCTCTATTGGATGCCTGCCCAGTGCACGCGGTTGGTTTCAGTATAGCCTCTCTTTCTCCATTGCCGGCTTATTCTGGCTGCGGTAGATAAGGCGCTTCAGTTATATAACCCCTTATCCAGAAGTCATCGGCAGAGTTTCGTAGCAGTTAGTGCGAAAAGTGCGAGAGTTCTGGGTGTTTCTCGCACCACAGAGCATACAGTCACGCCTTGTAACCTTTTCGCTCAAGGGCCATACTGTTATCCATTTAAAAGTATTCAGATTTTGACGGTCCACTGTATTCATATTTTTCCGGTCAATTGTATTGGCTCTGTCTTGATTGGCTCCCCCAACTATAGGATAGTCGGCATTGTTGTCCGACCCATTTTCGAAGGCCCTGCGCATTCAATTGTCTTTAACCGCTCTTACAACTTTGTTTGGTGTTATCATCGTTGTTCACACAAGTAGCTAAAGAAGGCTTTTGTCCGCCCTGGCAGAGCACTCCCCCACTCATTCGAGCGTAAAACTGTATACTCTGGGCGATCGTCTGGTTTTTTTAGAGGTACCGGTTACACAACTTCCTGGTACCATGCAGCCTTCAGCGAGTGCTTATTTAGTTCGTAGCCATATTCAACAGTAACTCTCAGTACAGGGACCCCCTGTCCGCAACCTGAGGAGGCGTCTGATGACCTTGTCATAGGCCCTCTGGCTTGATTCCAAAGAAACCGATCCCTGGACAATTGTCCAGGGATATCTCGAAGAGTTTGCAGCCTTATCATTGCATTTGGGGCTCTGCGTGGATGGACGAACCGTTTCCTTAGTTTCTTGTGGGAAATACAATAACACCACCAAACCACCAACAAGTTTTCAATGCGGTTCAAAACGATCAAATGCGCAGAGCACCCGAGCATGGGTCGGCAAACAGTGGCGAGCACCCTAGAGTTCAGTGTGCTAAAAATAATTAAAATGGAAACACGACGATAAAATCTCTTGATATCCTCGGAGGTCCTACACATTCTTTGACATTCCTTGACATTTTTGAAATCCCTGGATACCTTTGGAAATATTTTCCAATCCATTAAACTCTATGCAATCTGTAAATATTCGTAGAAATCCCTTTAAATCTCTTGACTCCTTTTGAATTTTTTTGAAATTTGTAAACTAGTTAACGATCTGCATAAATCAATAAGAATCCATTGAAAGCAAAATAATAGATTAGGTTCAGATTAAGTTTAGGTTTAGTCAAATTTTCAATTGAATACTCTTCGCAGCTGATAATTGGAATCGGGCTAATGGCCTGTCAGTTGAATGAATAAATAAAATAAATATTATTTATTCCCTAAAGTTCTCTAGGAATTCATTCAGTTTCCTTGAAGCAGAAAAAATTGAAATCCTATTTGGTTAATATTTTTTGATAGTCGAAGGCCAGAGAAGAGTTCAAGTAGCAACTCTTACTGAAGGACAGACTTCGCTTAAACGATTATATAAATTGTGATACCAGTTTTAGCGAATTAAGTAAGTGAATTTTTATTCTCGAAAATGACTCTGATGAAATGTAAATATCTGAGACTAAGATTGACGCCCATAATCTGTAAGATAAAGACTGTATCATATATATATATATATATATATATATATATTCTGACGAAGCACTAGAATATTTTTCAGTTACATTGTTAATTAAATTCTTCCTAACCTCAATAATTAGTTTTCCTTTTAGTCAGAAAATATGAGGATTGTTTCTACTCTCTTCTTATCCTTGGCGGTGATCCTCAATTCAATTGGTGAATATAATAAAATAATATATATATCATTTCATTAATCATTTTTTAAGTTATACGCAGATCAGAGTTCGTGCGATGTAATCTACATTCTAATTTGCTATTTTCTTTTGAACTTTATACCAATTTCCCTGGAATGAGTACGAATATAATTTGCTTTTACTTCAAGGTAATCTCGAATGCGTGTTATAGAAAATGGGATTCGAAAAGTGCCCCTATTTTACGAAAGTCGCAACATATGGAATGCTCCCAAATGAATGCTAGTATGCTATAAGGGTCTTACCTACGAATTATCAAAAATAAGATTATTGCTTTGAAAAATCAAAACAGTTCTGATACATAACCTGACGAAATGATTTTTCTTATAATCTGATATTTTAATTTTTTTCGTTAACATGTTACAACGTGCTGACTAATCACAGTGCACATTTTTGTCATCACATGCAAGAGTGGGCCTCCAGCGTATAAACTCCTTTATTTTCTCGAGGACTAATAATATTTGTTTGAACCAACATTTTTTTATCGAATCAGGAACTCAATAGCTAGAGAGCAGTTCTAATTTTTTTCAAAATTAAAAATTGAATTTCTTATCATTAAACAGATATAAAAACCATGTGCTTCAAATGAAGAAAAAGTTTCCCTATACATTTTCTCGAAAACTAATAAGATTCTCCAATAAAACTTTTCGGGATTCAATTCAGCTCCCCTAACACCCATAAGAAACAGCAAGATTTTACAAACCTCACTACCCTCCAAAATGTCTTATGTAATTTGTGGATGACCTCTTAAAAATTACGTATGACTAGGTATATGATTGTTTGCATACCTTGAAAAATGTATATCGATTTTGTAGCAACCCTATATAATCCTCCAATTTCAGTTGCCCGGCCAAATATTATCTGAAAGAATAAAAATTTAATCCTCTTTTTCCTGTTGCAGAATTTAGTTCACATTTCGAGTGCTTACCTAATGGCGCTCCTATTCCGGATGTTCGTCGTTCCAGAGCTGATTCTCCTGACAGACATCAATATCCTGAAAGGTCTCTTCAATATATTTCTTTAACCATTAAAATTTACTTCAATAATATATCTATTTCACATACTTTTATTTGTTAGTAACAAAGTATACAATCCTAGTTTATTATAAAATGTATTAAGTTTTATTATTTAAATATTAATTATAATCAGAAATAATATTTCCTCCTTCCAGACCTCAGTCTTCCATTATGTCTTCTGCTCCTGCCGAGCCTCCTCTTCGTGCCAGGTCCAGGTCTCCTCCTGCCAGTCATTCTTCTTTACGCATACTTGGATATGCTCTTGAAGAACTTAGATTTGTTAGGCTTATCCCTAACACGAATCCGAACCGGCAATTCGAAATTCGAAGATACACTTTTTCTAGCGATAAACCAATTCAAGTAAGAGGAAAAGATAGACTCCTTGAGCCCATGCCAACCAAAGCACAAACTGTATTATCAACATCCAATGGTGACATCTTTGCAATATTTGAGAGGAATAATACAATTCTTCGTGGAATATATACAATAAGAGAGCAGTTTCCATATCCAATTGAAAAACGGGTGATAATAAACATGGAAAGTGACGCGATTAAAGATATGACTTCAAAAGAAATAAACGAATCTCCTTTAGGCACACGCTACCCAATCTTGAGGAATTTTAGAATTGTAAATGTGAACAACATTCCACACCATTAATCCTTTCTTAAAAAATCGCATTCACGAGATCTCGCATACATTGTTTCATACTGCGTGAATATAACGTTTAGTGGATATTTTTAGTTAGTACCTTTGAATCTTATGGAATTTTGTAAATAACAATTTTCAAATAAAGAATTTTAGTTCTAAACATTTTTGTTTCCAAAAGAGTAAATTCTAATTGTAAATAATTCTTTAGTAATAAATTCGACAATTTTCATCTTCAGTTTTTGACCACATTTTGTAAAAATGACAAAAGGATTCTATTCATGACCCCGCTGGCCATATTAAATAAGGTTACACACTACTGCCGGAAATTATCTACACGGTTAGCACGAGCAGACTCTTTTAAAAAGCCTTTGGAAGGCTTATGAAATTTTGCGTCGAATGACCTTTAAAAAAATAATTCCAGAATTTCACAAATTTTATACCTTCACTTCTACTCGTGGAATAACCTAGGATATTTGTAGTAAAATTTTTGAAATTCATACCACACAGTGTTTGAAGTCGTATCTTTAATTCCAGCCAATAAAACTTCAAAAATCCTAATGGGTTCTCGAGATGTGACTAAAAATGTCCAAGCGTCTTCTGCGTCGAGTTTCATTCGCTTAAGCAGCGAGGATGGGCCATTCAGGTTTTTAAGGTTTCATCTGCTTGAATTAAAGACAAGACTTCAGAGACTGTTTGGTACAAAATTCAAAATTTTGCTACAACTTTCCTAGATTATGCCATGAGTTGAAGTCAAGGTATAAAATTTGAGATATTATTGAATTTTTCTTTAAAAATTCTTATTTGGTATAATCTTTTTAAAATATTTAGAATACCTCTATTAAACGCCATTCCACGTGGAATTTCATAGGCTTTCCAACAGCTTTTTGAAAAAGTTCTTCACTCCTTTTTTGAACTAGTAATCACGTTTTAAAGTCAGCAGTGATTTTTTGTACCGTTCGCGCTAGTCGTGTAGATACTTTTTGACGATGGTGTATTTACTTATCTAGTTATACAGATTAAGAATCTGCTGATTTCGAACAAAAAATTAAGAAACTTTAAAAGAATTTTCAGAAAAGTTTGAAGAGAATAAAAAAATGTTCTCAAGGTACCTGGAAAAATTTGAAGTGATTTTTTCAGGAACAATTAAATTTAAGGGAATGTTTACAAAGATTAAAAAATATTTCCAAAATTGTAAAAGCCAATCTGGAAGACCTCAGAGCAATTTGAGAGGTAATTTGAGTCAGTTTGAAAAATATTTAGGAGCTCCGAAGTTTTGAAGAGACGACAAATATTTTAAAACTTTGAAAGATAGCCGAAAATTTATCTCACTATAGACTTTTATTGGTATTACATCGCATCACTCAACATACTTTTTGACAAGATTTGATGAATTTTAATCAGAAATAATATCTTATATAGCTAAAAGTTTATCATAAGGACAATCGCGGAATTTCAGCTGTAACCACGTCTGACGACCGTGAAATAGGTGGGTATAGTCTGCGATGGACTCAATACGACGATGTCCGCCTTTTGCATTTTCTCCGCAAATGCCTTAGCATTTCGTTGACACACAGGGATGCTTTTCAGGATATAAACCAGTGAAAACTTGATTTCTCCAAGAGCAACGATGATCAGGACAACTAGTTTGACAGAATATTCCGGTTAAACCCGGCGCAGCTCCCGTATAAGGTCTTCATACCTTTTTTTTCTCTTCATTCTCCTTGACTGTGATGTTTTTGTCAGCTGGTGCCCAAAATTTGATAACGAACATGGTTTGTTTCTCGAAGTCAAGTAGAACTATCTTAGGCCTCGACTGCGTGACAGAAGAAATTGTCGAAAATATGTAGTTCCAGTATATCCGGCACTTCTCATTTTCAACAATTGACTCTATTTGCCTAGGAGCGTTTGGCGTACCGGTATCAGGGCTAAAATCGTGAGAGTGGCAGATCTGGTGATAAAGAACTCTCAGTACCGCACTGTACCTTCGGATGTACAGTCGGACCTCGATTCTATGAACTTTTCGGGGCGAGTGGTTTATGTTATCGTGGTTCAGGGAGACTATTGTTGGGGGCACCACATGCGGGAAAGCTCAAGATATCGAGGTTCACAGAATGAGTTGACCAACTAGATAGTATGTGTCCCAGGTGCTAGGCCTGTGCATGACACGCTTTGCAGCTATCATTGAGAATGTCTTTGCTTAAAATGTGGCGACAGTATGCCAATGTGGTAATGACACCATCTTGACACGCCAATATAAAACCCTCCTTACCCAACTTCAATCCGGGTGATTGAAGGAAGGCAAAAGTTAGCTCACACGACACCGACATCCAGTTTGCAGCCTCATCCAGTGCTGTATTTGATATAGAGGCTGAAAAGGCTATAGCCTAGGGCGGCCACTTTTTGCATAACATTTTACATTAGAAGATAATATATATTTAAAGATACGAATAGTTTACATTTTTGCACTCAACTTTAATTCGATGGTCTGTCATCGACTGTTGCTACTGCGCTTGCGTTAGAGCCGTGCACTGGTTGGCCGCAGTTGGCGCGCAATTCAGAATTGGAATTAAAAACAATTCCGGTAATTTGAATAAATAATTATTGAAAAATTCACAAGAATGTATATAAATAGTACAAGTTTTGATATTAGACAAGAAAAAAATGTATAACATATATTTTTGAAATAACAGTTTATTTTCGTTGACTTGCATAGAATAATGCAGGAGCAAAAGGCGCCAACATTGGCATCACTGATCATGGCATGAGAGTGCACCTTTATTTGCACACATGTCAGACAGTGGATGGTGCAAGCATAAACTGATTGATAAATATTGATTGATATTGATGATGAATTGCAAGTGATTATTGATATTTTCATTGGTGATCGTACGTATTATTATCGACGTTTGTATTTTTAAAAGGAATAAAATAAGCAAGAATTACCGCAGAAAATTATGTGCATTGTATTCGCTTTATAATATTAAATTCGAAATTATAGGTTATGTCTAGTAAAAGAGTTAAATTAAGCGGCTGTGAATACCGAAAGAAAGCGAAAGAAAATGTTGAAAGTTTCGATAAGCACATAGCAAAGTTTGGAAAATTAGATTCTTTTGTCTCGACAAATAAAATACCAAATTCTACAGAAAATTTAAATCAATTGAGCGAGTTAAATAAGTTAGAAGAGAATGCCTCAAAACGTAAGTTGATTAATTGAACTGATTTCCTCTTCCTTTCTTATTCCTATTCATTTGATCCTCATTTTATGTTTTTTCTTGTAATTTGCGATTGTATGTAGACTGCTCATTCACCATTTGTTTCTCTTGAAATTTTTCTATGATTTTAAATAATTTAACGGTCCGAAAGTTCCCTTGATGGTATAGTAAAAAGTTTGTAGATTTTCTTTACCATAGTAAACATTTCTTGACAAGAATGTGGATTTTAAACGTAAGTCGTAATAATTTTTAAGGTTTACATTTTATTGTAAATATACCGACTTCTTACAAGATCAAGAGCAAAATGCTTCCCTTCCTCAAAATGAAAATCCCAAACATCTCAATAATCAACCTTCTAATAATAATCAGGTCGAATTTGAAAAATTTAATATAATAAATCTATGCATAAGCGACGATCCAGCTGAATGGATAATTAACGAAAACACTTTTCAATATTTAATTAAACATGGATTCAAACAAAATATGGATGCTAATTTTTCCGAGTCAAAGCGTGAATACACAAATCAAGCAAGATATATGTCGAAATCGTTCTTTACTCAAATACTGAAAAATGGAGAAACACAAAATCGGAAGTGGTCGATCTACTCAAAAAGTACAAAAGCTGTTTTTTGTGGACCATGTAAACTTTAAAAAAAAAATTCACCTACTGCTGGATTCAACGATTGGAAAAACGTCTCTCACCGTTCAGAACAGCATGAGAGTTCTGCAGAGCATAGGGACACTAGCATGTCATCTTTGAACAGAAGCAAGATTATTCAACGAATCGATGAAGCTTTTATTTATCAATCAGAAAAGAAAATTGACTATTGGAGAAATGTTTTGAAACGTGTAGTAGCAACTGCGAAGGCATTAGTATCACGAGGACTACCATTCCGGGAAACTGAGGAAAAATTTGGTTCCTTGAGATCGGGAAATTATATCATGGCTCTAGAACTGATAGCTGAATTTGACCCTTTTCTTTCGGAACACATTAAGCTTTTTGCAAATAAAGGTAGTGGAATAACGTTCTACCTTTCGTCTTCGGTGTGTGAGGAATTTATTTCTATTTTAGGGAACCGCATTCTATTTGAAATAGTACATAATGCGATTTTAGATGTTTAACTTGGTTATGATTTAGATATAAAAAACTGTCGTGGTCAGTCATATGACAATGCTAGTAATATGTCAGGGATTCATTCGGGTGTTCAAGCGAGAATTTCAGAATTGAACCCCATGGCTATTTACGTTCCATGTTCACCACATTCTCTTAATCTGGTCGAAACGAATACTGTCAAAAGCTGTTCAAGGGCGGCAAATTTCTTTAGTATTTTGAAAGGCCTTTACAACTTTTTCTCAGTTTCATCACACAGGTGGAAAATTTTACAATCTAATCTAAAGCCAAACTTTTCTGTTGTGAAAAATCTTTCGAAAACTAGATGGTCTGATCAATTCGAAGCTTCTCTCAATAGTCTAGAAAACTGTCTGATTGCCCTTCTTTGGAATGACATTCTCCAAAGATTCGACGTCGTCAGTAAAGCGCTTCAAGCTTCAGATTGTCATCTAATACTGGTAGTTGAATTATATCACTCTTCAGTATAGTACGTTAGTAAGCTGCGGGCACTGTTTGACACATATGGAGAAAGAGCGAAAGAGGTCTGCAAACAGATTTCGTACAAATATGACGATTCAAGGAAGCTAAAACGGAAGCAGCACTTTGACGAAGCCAAAGGAACAGAGCATATATTCTCGGGTAAAGATAGCGTTAAGATAAATGCATTTATTTTCATCATAGATCGATTAGAAGCCGAATTAAAGAAACGATGCAAAGCGTACGAGGTGTTATGCGACAGGTTTGCGTTTGTAACACTGCTGCAAACTAAACAACCAGATGACATTAAAAAAAGCTGCCAGAACTTAATGTCTTTCTATCTTGAGGACTTGGAAGAGGAGCTGGAGGCAGAATGCATACATCTTAGTGCACACTTGATATCAATTGGAATTGAAAAAATCTCAGCAACTGATCTATCTTCCATGTTGTATGAAAAAGAACTTGCGGTCGTGTATCCTAATGTGAACATAGCAATGCGCAAATACCTATCAATTCTTATATCGAACTGTTCTTGTATTCTTGTATCGAATTGCAATTCTCTTCATCGAAGCTTCTTTTCTTCAAACAACAGACTATGCAAATATTATTACGGAGTTTGCAGAAAGAAAAGTGCGACGAGTATTTTTGTAATCGGTATATTACGAATATATTTTTACCATTATTTTAACAAATTAATAAAGTTATAATATAAGTATCTTTACAATTTTGCAGTTTTTTACGTTTTCAGGTAACCTTTTTTTTTACTTAGTGCATTGCATCTTAGGGAAATTAGCATTGAAAAAGGGCGGCCTTTCCATTGGGTATCCTAGGGCGGCGTCAAAGGTAAATGCGCCCCTGGCCTCATCCGCTGCTTTGTACAGAAACGCTTCGTTGCTCACTTCTTTGTGTTTCCTGGCCATTGAAAGAATAGTGTCTCGTCAATTTGCGAATATATGTGCTGTACCAAGAATGTTCCTGTTGTGAAGACTTTCAAGATTCAGTATTTCGCCACCACCTTGATAATGTGAGATATAAAGTCGCGAAAAGGACGTCTCAAGGTGTGCAAGCTATTGTTCATGTGCCAAACCATTCGCGACCCGATTTCGAGGAATCTAAGCTCGTCCTTCGTTAATGGAACCACTCCAAATGAATGGAGTACTACCGAGACGGCAAGCATGTTCGTTGCGGATACTTTCTTTCGCGCCGATAGTTTGGAAGATCAAGTCTGTCGGATAAGACGTTTGTATCTGTATCCGAAAGCATTCTTTATAGATTTTACGTCCTGAATGCGGCTCTGTGCCATGCCCAGGTATGTATAAGTCTCGCTAGCCAGCCTCAAGGTTATGTATAGCACTTTTTTCGACGAACTCAGGGACTCCGTAAACACCAGTAAGTTTTCCACGCTTTGAATGAACCTTGGCGCATTCTCTAACCTAAATTCCATTTCAATCTCCAGAATGTACTCCTCGATAATACTCAGAGCTAGATTCAGTTGCTCTGAATTTCTAGCATAAATCTTGAGATTATCCATCAAAATGCACGAGTGGCTTTATGCTTTCGATAGCTGGGTGTGCACAGAAGTATCCGACAATGGTTCGGCAAACAGGGCCGCTCACCCCAGATTTCACGGTGCAGAAAATAATTTACATGAAAACATGACGCTGAACCGGCGAAATGCTCACATTGAGTGGTCGAATCGACTGAAGCATGACTTGCTGGACTACGATGCCAGAATTATCCCTGTTCACGGAGGCTTCATGGCGCGTATGCACACTATGTGGTGCCCGAAACACCCAGAGCTTCAGTACGTTTTGCAACAGTCTTTATGAAATCAAGCTGTCTACCTCTCGAAACCTATATATGATTGCAGAGTGCTTCCCCAACCGCTGCATGAACAAGCCCCAGACGAAAAGGAGGAAGCGACATTAAGATCAACCGCGGAAAGCAGGCACTCCCTAAAGTATAATTGCTATTTTAAGACAAGGAGGAACATTACCAGCCAGGTTCTTCCTACGCTCCAAGATCTGGCTGAAATGGATGCCTCCCTTCGTGAGGATACCTCGGGGCAGTTTGACCTCTGGACCATCAATTGTTAAGTTTACTGTGCGGCGAGAGCTCTGGCTGATCTAAATCGAACGACGTTGGATCAATAGACAAAAGACGCTTACATTAAATGAACAAGAAGATTGGATGGGCAAGACAGAATAAGTTCTGCCTTCAGCGTGTCAGCATCTGGTAGGCCGTTCACGGACAAGGACCAAAAGTTCACCCAAGTACTGAGGATCTACCATCACACACTGAACAAGTCATAGCTGCTGACAATGAAGCAGCACATTGTTTGCAAAAGACGAGTGTTATCTGAAGCAAGAAGAAGAATACGGAAGATACCCTTCGCGCCTCTTCAGCGATTTCTCTGTTTCTGTTAAAAATCCACCCAAGATTGACGAGCTACAGACTTTTTAATGAGAGATTTAGAAGATCCCATTACGAAAATTGAATGAAGGTACTGAGTACATCATACGCCTCAAGAAGATTTTCAAGATGAACTTTCATTGGAGACGGTAACGATGGATCCAAAGAGAAATCCTTTCACACACACTGTAAAAATGGAAATCTGCAATATCGATAAAAGTTATATCCTCTAATACAGAAAATATCTAACGTCCTCAGACTAGATGGAGTTATAAATTGAAAATTTTTAAAATTGAATTTATTCAGAAAAAAAGATCTTCTCATTTCACTCCGCTGGGATTCGAACACCAAATCAACTGATTTCCGGTCAGGTGCTCTAACCATTGAGCTACTAGAGAGATCGGAGGAAGAATCCTTTTCTCTGAAATACGCTTTATTATGCAATATGTTATATACAAATCAATTTTTACTAGGAATCTGTATTATCATTGGAGACGGTAACGATAGATCCAAAGAGAAATCCTTTCACACACACTGTAAAAATGGAAATCTACAATATCGATAAAAGTTATATCCTCTAATACAGAAAATATTTAACGTCTTCAGACTAGATGAAGTTATGAATTAAAATTTTTTTAAATTAAATTTATTCAGAAAAAAAGATCTCCTTTCACTCCGCTGGGATCCGAACACCAGATCAACTGATTTCCGGTCAGGTGCTCTAACCATTGAGCTACTAGAGAGATCGAAGGAAGAATCCTTTTTTCTGAAATACGCTTTATTATGGAAGATCTTATATATAAATCAATTTTTACTAGGAATCTGTATTATCATCGGAGATGGTAACGATCGATCCAAAGAGAAATCCTTTCACACACACTGAAAATAGAAATCTACAAATACGATCTAAGTTATATCCTCTAATACAGAAAATATTTAACGTCCTCAGACTAGATGGAGTTATAAAATAAAAAATAAAAGCAGAATTTTAATAAATTAACAAATTTTCAATTATATTGAAGGGGCTTCAAATGACTTATATTCATATTAATCGATTATGACGATTTTCAAAGATTTTAATGGATTTTAACAGATTTCAACGAATTTCTAGAGTACTTGAGAAAATAAAATAAAATTTATGTGAAGGGATTTCTACGGATTTCAAAAATTTCAAGGGATATGAAGAAACTTATTTTACTTTATTTATTTATTTAAATAATCTAAAAAAATTAAAAAAAAATTAATCTAAACTTCATATATTATTGCTTCCTTATAGGGGCAGCTTTTTGACAATGGAAATTTTTTAAATTCATTTTTTGAAATGTCTTGACATTATTTGACCTCAGGAGTCCAAAAATAAGGTCTTTAAAAAACGTCTGTGTGTGTCAACGTCACACTATTTATGATAACTCAAAAACAAGTTGAGCGTGGCTCATGAAATTTGAAAGGATGTAAGGTCTATCTAATAAGCATTCTAATTTTTTTTCAAACTGACTCGAATTACTCTTCAAATTGCTTAAACTCTTCCTGATTCATTTTGAGAATTTTGGAAATCTTTTAATATATTTTGAAATCTTTATAAATACTTTCTGAAAATTAATTGTTCCTCATAAAAAATCACTTTAAATATTCTCAGGTATCTTGATAACAGTTTTTTTATTCGAAATTTGGATTTTCTAAATTGATGGTACAGAAAATTCTTAAAATTTATGAATAGATGAGTTCATACATTACAGTAGGAAATTATTTACATAGCTAGCAACAACAACAACAAGAACAACAATGTTTGCGAGAGCTTGTGAACACTGCTTTTCAAGAAAAGATTAATGGTGTGGAATGTTGTTTATATTTACTATTTCAAAATTCTTTGAGATTGGGCTATGCGAACCTAAGGCAGATTCACCTATTTCTTTTGAAGTCATATCTTCAATCACGCCACTGAACATATTCATTTTAACCCGTTTTTTAATCGGAAATTCATTGCGATATCTAAGTGTATACACTCCACGAAGAATTGTATTATTCCTCTCAAATATTGCAAAGATGTCACCATTGGACGTTGATAATACATTTTGTGTTTCGGTTGGCATGGGCTCAAGTCCATCTTTTCCTTTCAATTGAATTGGTTTATCGCGAGGAAAAGTGTATCTTCGAATTTCGAAAAGACGGTGAGGATTCATTTTGGGAATGAGCCGAACAAATGGAAGTTCTTCAAGTTTATATCCAAGTATGCGTGAAGAAGAATGCCTGGCAGGAAGAGACCTAGACATGGCGCGAAGAGGAGGTTTGGCAGAAGCAGAAGATCTGATGGAAGATTGAGGTCTGGAAGAAGCAAATATTATTCATAAATATAATAAATATTTAAATAATCACATCTTATAAATTTCATGACAAACTAGAATTGAATACCCTATTAATAACAAATAAAATTCTATAAAGGAATAAATATTCATATAGTAAACTTTAATAATGAAATAAATAAATGAAAGAGACCTTTCAGGATATTGCTGTCTGTCAGGAGAATACGAGCTAGAGCGAGAAACATCCGGAATAGGAGCGCCATTAGGCAAGCACTCGAAATGTGAACTAAATTCTGCAACAAGAAAGAGAGGATTACATTTTTCATGTTTTCGAGAATATTTTACCGGATTTTAATCTTCTCTTTTGGCATATTTTTTCCTCACTGGGGGATATTTACCTAACATTATTTATTCAACTGAAATCATAGGATTATATGCTGGAGGGCAATGAGGGATAGACACATTTCTCCCCTAGGGTTGCTACGAAATTTTGATTTCGAAATTCCCTGACTTGTTCCCCGACATTTGAGGGGAATGAATTTAAAAACAAGAAGATTAATTTTCTACTAAAAGCACGACTTTTAAATATAATATGTGAAATTTCAACGAAATAATTAAATTTTGAACCAAACGAATGAATTGAGAACGATGAAGATGAATTTTTTTATAGGATGAAAATTCTACCATAAAAGACGAATTTTGAATCAAACACATTAATTTTCAACTATATAGTTGCATTTTCAACTGAAAAAGTTAAATTTTTGAACCAAACATGAAATAATTTAATTTTTAGTTAAAGAAATTAATTTTCAATAAAACAAATGCAACAAATGAGTATCCAACCATAACATTCCACAAAATAGTTGAATTTGCAACACGAAAATATGAATTTTCAACAAAACTCTTTAATTTTCAACCAAAAAGAAGAACTTTTCAACAAAATTGTGGAATTTTTAACAAAGTTATAAACATTTGAACCACAAACAATGTGACGTAGGTTCCGGGAAAATTTGAGAAGAAACTTTTTCTTCTGCTCGACGCGCATGGTTTTTTAAATTTAGATCTCGATCAAAAATCCAATCTTCAATTAAAAAAAGAGAATTCAATATCTGAAAGTACATTTCAAAAAAATATACTTAAAAAAGTGAAATTGTGCAAAAAATTGCACAAGAAGACATAAAAAGAAGTATCTTAAAAAAAATGTTTTTTAAAAACAGGTACTCTAGCAAGTGAATTTGTGTAACATAATTTCACAAAAGAAGTTCCTGAATCGATACAAAAAGTGTTGGATTAACTATAATTACAAAAAAATCGTTTCCTCAGGATGTTTGTCAGAACTTTTTTGATTTTTTGAGCCTATAATCACAGTTTTGAATCTTTTTGTGTTAGGTCCTCATGGCATGCTACCTTTCAGTTAGGAGCATACCACCGTCCTGATCAATAGGGGCACTTTTCGAATTACATTTTCTATAACACCCAAAATTCTGGATACTCATAAAATAAATTCAGATTGTACTCATTTCAGACAAATTCAAATGAAGTTTGAAACAATAAAGCAATCGAGACAGAACGTAGATTAAACTGTACAAATTTTCGTTTGCGTGTAGATTGAAAAAATGTGCCTAAAGTTATAGAGATATAATATTAATATATTCACCAATAGAATTGAGGATAACTGCCAAGGATAAGATGAGAGTAGAAACAATCCTCATGTTTTCTAATTTGGGGGAAACTGATGAATATATTAATGGAGAATTGGACTCTGAACGTAACCAATGAATATTTCAGTTCTGCGTTGGATTATATAATACGTATATCCTGTAGTCTTCATCTTAGGATTTGTAGGCGCCAAGCTTATCGTTCTCAGATATTTACATTTCAATCAAGTTTGTTTCAAGGAAAAAATGTACTTACTCAACTCGTTAAAACGGATAGCACAATTTATATAATCTTTTACGCTTCAGCGGAATCCGTCGATAAGATAAATTCACTATTTGAACAAAAACTATTACTCCAGCGAGTCAGAAAGAAATTATAAAAAGAACTTTCGAGAGTGGGAAGACAACAATATTTTACATTTTTTAAGTACAACCAAATTTGAATAAAACTGACCGTGGAACTCTGTGAACCTAGAAGGTTCATTTTCTAATACAACCTACACTAAGATACTAGTTAGTTAGTTTTAAAGCGGGCGGGAAGTCCGTAAGGAGCTTCCCTGGCGCTCAAGCTATGAGGCCCATTGTGCCACACCCTTAATTATTCGCTCTCACTAGTTGACCCAGTCCTCTAGGTGAAGCCTAGTATATCAGTCACTGATCGCGTTATAATTTCCTCAGGTTCCATAAAATGGGCCCCGAGGGTTTGCTGCCTGAGCCTATCTAATGCCGGGCACTGGCATAATACATGCAGGGATGTTTCGTCATCCCTGCCGCATTTCCTGCACTATATCATGGGGTTATACCCCATTTTGTGCATATGATAGTTTAAGTTATTGTGCCCAGTTAGGATCCAAACCACTGTTCTTATATCTTTCTTGGATAAACCTAGGATTTCATTGGCTCTGTCCATCCTTTAGGTATAACCCAGGATGGATTTCGCCTGCCGGCAACCTGAATTTGTTTCCTGTATTCCGGGTGATATGTTCGGATTCAGCTTTTGATGGCCATACCGATGCAGCAAGACGCTAGTCCCAGTACCGGTTCCGGTCCTATTTATTCACTTGCTGTACCGCATTTTACCGACTGGTCCGCCTTTTCGTTGCCCTTGATCCCTGTGTGACCAGGGACCCGTATGAGGGCCACTTTGTTCTTTTCTGCAATTTGGTTTCATGCCATTTTGCATTTCCAAAGCAGTTCTGATGTTATGTCTGGTTTTCCTATTGCAGTTATTGTCGCTTGGCTGTCCTAGCAGATCGTAATCTTTCTGCCAGTAGCGTCTTCTTCTATTAATGTTTCAGCACAGCGAAGGACGGCCAGGACCTCCGCCTGAAAGACAGTAGCATGTCGCCCAAGTGGGATCCCTATCCTCCTTCCTCTCTTGCTGTCATGGATTCCTGCTCCTGACCCTCCATTTCCCCTGGAGCCATTTGTATACCAGATGTCCTCTTGGAGGAGCGGGCTACCATTTGCTGTCCACAAATCCCAGCTTGGAATGCAGACGCGGAAAGCTTTGGCAAAGTTGAAGCGTTTTGTTATTTTATCTTGCCTCATCTCCAGAATCGGCTGTGCGCTGACGTAACTCGGATGCCTAGTAGGCCCAGTCCCCCGACTCCATCCATTCGCTCTTGCCAAGCGGCCCACTAGCAGTTATCGCCACATGTAGGGGTTCTTCACATAGCATGAATCCTACCGCCGCTGTGGGCGTAGTCCTCAATGCTCCCGTCAGACCCCTAAACGCTAGCCTATGACCACCAGACCACAGTCGCATATAAGAGCCTTGGTTTAAGGACAGCAGGGGAGAGTCATGCAAGCATTTTAGACCCTAGACCCCACGTCAACCCAAAGGCTCTTCTGCACATCTAAAAAGTCATGACAAACTTCATGCATTGGGTCTCCAGGTGCTTTGCCCAGTTCAGTTTACTCTCTAGGATCACTCCCAGATATATAACCGAATTTGAAAACGTCCGCTTCCTGCCGCAGTATACAGGAGCGTTAACTTTCGGCACTTTATAATTTCTCGTGAAAATTACCAGGCTGGTATTTTCTGGATTTACCGAGAGCTCTGAGCTATCACGCCAGAGCTCTACGATGAGCAGCGCCGACATTGTAAGACCCATCAACGTTTCCAGATAAGCCCCCCTGACTGGGATTACAAACTTATCCGCATAGCTCTTGCGTATAATACCCCTCTTTATTTAGCCTTCGAAGGAGTCCGTCCACTACAATGCACCACAGGAGGGGCGACAGGCCACCCCCTGTGGGCAACCCCGTGGCGCTATTTTCCTTACTAGGCCTTTGTCCTATCTGGCTTTGACTCTCCTCCGGCGTAGCATGCTTCCTATCCAGCATACTAGCTGGTCTGGTACGCCACATCTCAAAGCCTCTCGACAGATGACTTCTGTTGGAGTATTGCTGAAAGCACCCTCTATATCCAAGAAAGTGCCTACAGCATACCCCTTTTGTTACCGAGCGGCATACCTGAAAAGCATGCTGCTCTCTATGCAGCGGGAAAGCCAAAAGCACCTTATACCTAATATATCTCTCCACCGGCTTCTTCAACGTCTTCAGGATAAAATATGTTAGGCTGATCGGCTGGAAATCTTTTGCAGCAGTGTAACTTTCCTTCCCAGGTTTGGGAATGAAGGCCACTCTGCCATACTTCCATGCCGATGGCACGTGTTTAAGGGCCATGTTTGCCCTAAATAATTTTGTCAGTGGAGGGACGTGATTCAGGTTCGTGATGCAAAACTAATTTTAGGTGGCAGCATCGAGCCGAGTACTAGACCCTATGTCAATGAGATGGGAATACCTTGTAAACATAACAAAATATATTTTTCAAACTTTTTTCATCAATATATATCATATAGCATTCGTAAAAGGTTGATAAATCCTTTTCTGACTGTCACATGCAAAGCGAGGTTAGGTTTACTATAGTTCACCATATATCCCATTGTATGTATAATTTCTACTAAAAGTATAAATTACCTTCGTATATAAGCCCTAAACATATATTTAAAGATCATTTACCCTCATATCTTTAATTACAAGCATCCGTACACCTAGCATGATATTTTTTCGTCTCTAATCGACAGAGGGTCTAGTTTCGGTTCGGTGCTGTCACACAATCAGTTTTGCACCATGAACCTCTTCAGAGGGAAAGAAGAAGGACCCTACGGCCCATTCCACCTTTTTATACTCAACGACCTTGGCAGCGACATTCCAATCAGCCCTCCCCATCTCTTGGCCGCAGCGCAAGGCGGGATTCCGGATTTTTCGCCAGGATCTTGTGGAGCCTCGCTGTTTCCGGAATGTCTTTTGATTCCTCGCAGAAGCCCCTGCAATCCACCTGTTTATATTTTCTCATTGTTTTCATACTGGGCCGTCTTATAAATCTCCCAGTCTGAAGGCAATTTAGTTCTATTTGCCCTGTTGCACAACATTTTTGTCTTGTAGGACAATTGTTCTCATATGATGTAGTCAGAGTCCTTCGCAGAAAATCCGGGGCGTACTCTAACTCATCAATCGTACTATGGCTCGTGGAAAATTCCTCAAGCCGCCCTTCGAGTTCCTCTTTATATGAGTCACAATGTGTATTTCCGGGGTTTCAGATCTTTGAAACCACCGGTTTTCTTAGGGTTAATCGAAACAAGATATATGTGTCGTCCGAGCGAGACTCCTCATCGGAGACTCCCAGCCCACTACCTTGCACGTCAGTACATCCGAGCATAAAGTCAAATCGAGAACCTCACTCCTGTTTTTAGTCGGGAATTGGGAGTATCACCCCGATTTGGAATCTCCAGCTCAGTGCCTGCTAGGTATTCAATTGAATCTCTCCCTCTGTTATTGATGAGTGTGCTTCCTGACACCGTACGGTGGTAGTTTGCATCAGTTGGGTAACACGGAGGGTAACCCTACCCGCCCTAGATAGGGTCAGTAATCCAGAGCCGCAATTGCTCTGATTGAGGATTCAAGAGACGGGTTCTAAAGACCCTTGACCTGCAGGTTTAGTGCTCCTTTAAGCCGAAACGTTGGAGTTCTTTCTACTGTCCAGTCTTGCGGCCAGATGTCTGCGGCCTCCGCTACGATGGCCCCCAACCTGATAAAGATATCATTGAATCTGGGAGCGAGCTCCTTGCGGAGTAATGCATCAATCTCTTTAGAGATTTCCTTCCTCAGCCTGTCTTACTCCTCGAGAGTTAGACAGGTTTCAGGATAAACCGACGCAACGACATCTCTCTTCAGGGCGTTGTTAGCCATCTGCGCGAAAGTGAGACCCTGTGTTTCTAGGGCCTTCTGCCGTTCCAAGTTCCTGTTTGGGGGAGTTTCTCTGGAGTTCTTCTTTCTCATGCCTACAGGATAAGCCTGAGGAGTTGCTTCAGGTAAAGTTTCCGCAGCCACCGCCCCCTGTGGTGTGCATTGGCTGCTGTTTGCTAGACGCGCTTTGCGGTCTCTCTTCCCTTGTGCTCTGCTACTTTGCCTCTTCCTTACAAAGAACTCCATTAGCTGCACTTCTACGGTGTCGATAAGATTGCCTCCACCATTTTCGAAAGTTCGCACCGCCGCTGGTGGATTGCCCCCTAAGGTGACTTCCAATTTTGGCGGTGGGTTAGAAGAGGGTCCCTGAACGGGCTCTCATTGTTCTTGGTTTGTTTTGTGTGATTTATTCATTTTGATCCCACGAGAAACTAGGGAAATAAGAAACACCCCCCGCATAGCCCCGCTTGCAGGGGGCGGGTCTATATACTATGGGATTCAACCTGGTGAAAGTCCCCGTTAAGACACCTCCTTTGAGACCCCGGCCTGTCCGCCTCTACTGAGGGTGGCAGGTCGAGGTGTTCAAGGATTTGTTAAACCTGGTGCCATTCAGCTCTTGACACGGCGATTACATCGTAGCTTGGCAGCATAAGAACTGGCGCCCTCGATATTCCAGGAGGTTTTGCTATAACCCCCTGAAAGGATCGCTCCTTGGTTCAAGTTCCAGTGACTAGAGTCCGTCAGTTTCACAGAGTAGCTACATCTCGCGATGCAGCCCCTCGGGTTCACCTTTTCCAGAGAATTGGCACTTATTGTATAGTAATCGAATCTTCGAAACGAATTAAATGTGTAAGTTTCGAGAGCAACAGTAAACAGATGTTTGTTTTTTCTTTACATTTATTTTTATAATTCTGACGAGTGATCAGGGAATTTTCAGAAGATTGGAAGCAATTTATTGAATCTTTAAGGATTTCATAGATTTCTAGGGATTTGAACGTTTTTTTTTAGAAAACCTTAAGGAATCTACTAATTTTAATTTATATTAAAGGCGCTTTAAATGATTTCTACTAGTCCGAATGTATAAGACAATAAAGAGTATTTAATTACAAGTCAGTTTAAATGTAAATTTACTCTTAACTTAATCTATCATTGCTTCCTCATAGAGCAATCTTTCAAAGTTTTAAAATATTTGTTATCTTCAAAACCACTAAGCTTCTTAAATATCATTTAAACTGATTGGAATTAATTTGTGGACAAAGAAAAAACAGATTTTCAACAAAATAGTTAAATTTTTATCCAAAGAAATTAATTTTCACCAAAAAGATCAATTTCAAACCAAGAAAATTAATTTACTGCCAAAAAAGATGAATTTGTAACAAAATATATTAATTTTCAATAAAAGAGATAAATTTTTAATCAACAGAATGAATTTTCAACTAAGGTAACAAATTATTAAACGAAATAATGTATTTTCAGCCAAATAGTTGAATTTTAAAACAAAAAGATGAATTTTCAACCAAGAACATTAATTTTCTACCAAAAAATACGAGTTTTAATCTAATACATGAATCTTAAGCAAAATAATCAGTTTATAACCAAACAAATAAACTTTCAACCATGAATATGAAATTTTCACCAAGGCGGTTAACATATACAACCATAAATGACGAATTTTAAACAAAATACATGAATACATGAATACAAAAAAGAATGAATTTCTACGATAACAGATGAATTTTGAAACCAAGAAAAAAACGAATTCTTAACAAAAAAGTTAATTTTTCAACCAAGAAAGATTGTACAGTCAATAATGAAAAAAATGCACCTAAAGTGTTATATTGCTATACTGAAATACAAACTTTCTACAAAATAGTTGAATTTGCGAACCAAAAATACGAATTTTCAACAAAAACGTTAATTTTCAAGCAAATGGTGGAATTTTTTGCCAAGTAGTAGAATTTTCAACAAAAAAGTTAAATTTTCAACAAAAAAGAAGTACTTTTTAACAGAATTGTGTCGAGAAAAGGGACAAATTAGTTGTCGAGAAGAAGGAGTGAGCGTTTTTTTCGCTCGAGGCGCACATTTCCAAGTGATCAGAAAAACTTTGGACGGGAATAAAAAATTTCTTTATCAATTTTTTTTTTAAAGTGAGAATTCACTTTTTGCTTCAAAACTTGTCAGCCGTCATCAGATCTTCAGCTTGATGCAAGTGCACAATGCACATGCGCTTAGGGACCTGAGCGTAAATTCACAGATAGTCCCTGATGCCATGCTAACGCAAAAAGTTAAAAAAATGAGATTATAAAAAAATCGTTTCATCAGGATGCGTATTAGATTTTTTTTTGGATTTTCGAGCTAATGAAAAAATTGGATAGTCGGAAAAAATTGGATAGTCAGATTCACTATTTCACATTGTATCTGTATCCAGAAATTTAATATCTCGGGACCATGTCTTAATTTTTATTTTAAACTGAAAATTGAATTTTTTTATTTCAGAGGGGGTTAGGAAGAGTTCATGAAGGTAGAAAGCTTACCAGAACATGTGGTCAAGTTTACCAGAATATCTATTTATGTTAACAAAACGTTGATTCTTAAGCTATCAGAAGACAGTCTAGTAAAGATTTATGGTTAACCTTACTAGAAATTCTGGTTAAACTTACCCAAACTTCTGGTAAAATTAAGCAGAAAATTTTCAACCAGAAACTTCCGATACTTTCAACCAGAATTTTTAGTAAGGGCATATTTAACATTCTATTCTTGTTGAATTAATCAGAATTATGGTTGGTTCAACCAGAATTTTTTTTGGGTGTATATAGTACGGATATGTTGCCTATACAATCGTTATCTCTCAGACTTATAGGCGTCAGGCTTATCGTTCTCAGATATTTACATTTCACTCGAGTCAGTTTAAAGGAAAAAAATTTACTTACCAAATTTGTTGAAACTGATATCACAATTTTTGTAATATTTTATGTTGAGGCGAAATTCGTCGATTAGTTAAATTTGCTACTTGAATCCAAATCAAATCCCTTTTCTGGCCCTTACCTTTAAAAAAAGTACTTCCCTAATAAGTAGAATTTGCTAAAATGCAATGAAATATTAAGATATTTTGAGGTATTTACAAAAAAATTTAACAGCTTTGCGCAAATTAATTATATCTTCAAGGATTTCAAAGATTTCTGGATATCTGAGTGGTTTTTTCAGAGATCCTTAAGGCTTCTACGGATTTCAACAATTTCAAGGGATATGAAGGAATTTAATTTACTTAATTTATTTATGCGAATAACAAGCAATTAGTTCATTTATACATTTTTGAAGCAATATATACCTGAAGCGGGTGCCATTCTAGGAAATTGCACCCGCTCTCGGCGAAATCACGGTAACTTTCCAGCTGTAACCACGACTTACGACCGTACGATAGGTGGTTACAATCTGCGATGAACTCAATACGATGTTTCAGCAAAATTCTCATGCAACCTCAGGACACGGAGCGACCCAAGGACGACTGCCTTCTGAATTTTACCCGAAAGTGTCTTAGCATTTTCTTGACGCGCAGG
Source organism: Andricus curvator (assembly GCA_932195095.1). Lineage (NCBI taxonomy): Eukaryota > Metazoa > Arthropoda > Insecta > Hymenoptera > Cynipidae > Andricus > Andricus curvator. Next base: position 57,285 of record CAKNYM010047644.1, read on the forward strand.
GATGCTTTTCAGGATATTAACCAGTGAAAGCTTGGCATCTCCAAGAGCATTGATAATCAGGACGACTAGATGAAGAGAATATTCTGGGTATAACCCCGCAACTCCCTTGTAAGGTCTTTATATCTGGTTGTCAACATGGCTGACTTCACAATGTCAAGGAGAACTATGTCAGGCCTCGAGTGCGCGAGAGAAACAATTTTCGAGAATATGTGGTTCTAGTATATTCAGCACTTCTTATTTTCGACAATTGGCTCTATTCCCCTGGGAGCGTTTGACGGAGCGCTATCAGGGCTAATGCCGTAGGAGTGACAGATATGGCAATACTATTAGGAAGTCTTAGAGCCGCATTGTGTCTTTGGATGTACTTCGTTCCCGCGTAAGTTGGATGTCTACACTGTTAGAAAAATCTCTACTAAATTTAGCATGCATGTAATGGAAGCAAAAATGCACAACATGAAATTAAATTTAGTATACCGGCGTACAGTAAATTTAGTATATTTATACTGAATTTAGTACACGCGTATACTAAATTTGATATACATGTATACTAAATTCAGTATGAATATACTAAATTTACTGCACGCTGGTATACTAAATTTAATTTCATGTTATGCATTTTTGCTTCCATTACATGTATACTGAATTTAGTAGAGATTTTTCTAACAGTGTAGATAGTATGTGTCCTAGGTGTTCAGGGTGTGTATGAATCGCTCTGCAGTTATCACTGGAAATGTCTTAGCTAAAATTCCGCGCCTGATTTTAATCCGGGTGATTTGAGGAAGGAAAACGTTAGATCAAACGACATCAACTGATCCTTCACATTTCTGTGGAAGATACCGTGCATCCTCTTGTGTCGTGGAGATGTTCGCGGAAGTTTTTCTTCTGTGCTTCCTTGATTCGGAAATTTAGGAGTAAGAAGTCGAGATGGATAATGTTTGATGCGTTCTGAATCTCTGATACTAAAGTCAAGGCCAAGTAAGATGTAAAGTCGTGGAGCGGATGACTTAAGGTGTGAGCTTTTGGTCACATGCATAACCTTTCGTGACACGATGTCGAGGGATCTGAGCTCGTCTTTCGTCCATGGAATCACTCTGGGTGAATAGAGTACTACCGGAACGGCAAGCATGTTTGTTGCTGATACATTGTTCCTCGCCGACAGTTCGAGGAACGAAATCCGCCAGATAAGACGTTTGTATCTGCATTGGAGAGTACCCTTTATAGATTTTACGTCCTGAATGCGGCTATGTGGCACGCTCAGGTATATATAGCTACCTCCAACGCCAGGGTGTCGTATAGCGCTTCTGTCGGCGAGCTCAAGGTCTTCGGGGATGCCAGTAAGTTATCCTCGCTTCAAATGAACCTTGACGAATTTTTCTAACCTAAACTTCATTCCAATCTCCCGAAAGTACTCCTCGACAATCCTTAGAGCTAGATTTAGTTGATCTAAATTTCTAGCATAGATCTTGAGATCATCCATGTGAAATACATGAGTAACATTATGCTTTCGATATCCAGGTTTGCCACAAAAGTACCCTTGAGAATTGCGAAGTGCGAAGTGTGAGGCAAAAGAGGAGAGGACTCATAGTGTCGCCCTTCACTATATGTGGATGAACCTTAGGGCTTTCTAAAAGACAAATAATAAGTCTATGGGAGGTTGAAAAGAAAGCTTTCTGGTAGTCAATCCAGGCCATAGATAGCCTGCGCTGGTAGGATGCTGAGTCTTTGCAGGCACATCTATCGATGAGCAAGTTCTCCCGACATCATGCAAAGCCTTTCTTCCAGCCGCGTTGTTCGTACATCTTTTGCCACACAGGTACGATTATCTAAACAATCCTATCATTCAGGATAGCTGTGAAGATCTTCTACAGCATGTTCAGAGAAGTAACTGGCCTGCAATTCTTAGGGCCAGAAAAATTGCCCATTTTCGGGAGGAGCACTGTGAGTCCTTCCACCGAACACCCCGGAATAGGCTCTTCCGACTTTTGATATAAGGTGAAAATGCGGGCAGATGTTGGTGGGTTGGAGGAATAGTATATTGCACGAGTAGTATATTGCAACACGAGTTGCAATCATAGCCTTTTGAACCGAGTCGTGCATGCTATTTTTCATCATACCTTTATCGGAGATCGATTTTTTCTGCCGTGGGATGTTTTCCATTCTTGGAACTTTTTATACGTTGCTTGATAACGTTGCTTTGATTTTTGCGGCAACGCCTCTTTGCTCGCTTTTTCCGCAATTTCGGGAGGAGTGAAATATTGTTGTTCTTTGTCACTTTGTTCGCGAACCGAATTCATTTTGTTGAGAACAATCGACAATAATATTTTGACAGTAGACAAGAGGTTAGAGTAGTCACTTGAAGTTGGCTGCAGCGCTCGTGCGATTATGACAGAAATGGAAAGAAGTTTGCGTTTGAAAGAGAGAGGTGAGAATACTTTATAAATCGATATTGTTTTCTCTCGATTGTAAAGGTCTTGAGCTCGGCTGCAGCGCTCGTGTGATTATGACGGAAATTGAACGAGAGAGGGAACGATCGCGTCACAATAGAGAAATTCTGCTTTCGACCAATCACGATCCGTTTCATTTCTTTTCATCCCGCTATGTAATCACTTTTCCTCCCTTGGGATGAAAAGAAAACTCGGCTGCATTTAGCCATTTTCGCTTCGCTCTACAGGCATTGAAAATCGATCTTTCTATAAAGGTATGATGAAAACTTCTTTCATCAGAAGCTCTTTATTCATGATAAATTTACTCAGATGCACGTCCAACTTTTACATTTTAAAAGATAATTCTTGTAATTGTTACAGAAAAATTGTGGATCAGTTGCGTATAACAAGTTTTCAAGAACAACCGTGCCATTCCTGTGATGTTACAGCTCGCTTGTTATTTGAAAAAATAAATAAAGTAAATAAGATTCCTTCATATCCCTTCGAATTGTTGAAATTCGTACAAATCCCTTGAAGGGGGAAAAATTTAAATCCGATTAGGATAATACTTTTCGATAGTCGAAGGCCACAGAAGGGGATCAAGTAGCACCTTTGATTAAACGACAGATTTCGCTTCAACGATGACATAAATTGTGATATCAGTTATAAAGAATTGAGTGAGTAAATTTTTATCTGTGAAAATGGCTCTAATTAAATGTAAATATCTGGGGCCAAGCTTGACGCCCATAATCTGTGAGAGAAAGAAGTACTGATATATGTATTATATATTCTGATAAAGCACTAGTATATTCTTCAGTTACATTGTTAATTGAATTCTTCATCAATACACTAATTAGTTTCTCCTCCAATCAGAAAAGATGAGGATTGTTTCTACTCTATTCTTACCCTTGGCGGTGATCCTCAATTCAATTGGTATATATAATATAATAATATATCTATTATTTTATTTATGTTTCTTTCTTTCTATACGCGAATCAGAATTTGTGAGATTTATTCTACATTGTATCCAAATTTTTTTTTCCAAACATTTTTTGAGTTTTTCCGAAATAAGGTACGAATTTAATCTGAATTTACTCCAGGAAAATCTAGAATGTTTGTTACAAAAAATGGGATTCTAAGAGTGCCCCTATCGATACGAAAGTTGTACCATATGGGACGTTTAAAAAGAAAAGTCAGTATGCCATAAAAGTCCAAACCAAAAAGGATCGAAAATGAGATTATTGCTTCAAGAAATCAAAAAATTCTAATGCACAACCTGACGATACTTTTTTTTATAATTCGATACTTTAATTTCTTTGCATGAATATGCCATGAGGTAATAACTATCAATTTGCACTTAGGACCCTTGTGCGCATGCGCAGTCGCAACAAGCTCAAGATCTGACGACGGCTGACAAGTTTTGAAGAGAAAAGTTGAGAGAAAGTTGAACATTCACATTTTTGGTTGAAAAATGAACTAATTCGTTAAAAATTCATCTATTATGCTGAAAATTCAATACCTCTAAGTCGTAATATATGTGGATTTACTATTTTCTTTAGTGAGAATATTTCTTACATTATATCCTCTAATTCACCCTCCTCCACCCTCATGAGAAACAGCAAGATTTTAAAAAACCTCCCCACCCTCCAAAACGTCTTACGTAATGCGTGGAGCACCCCTTATAGAAATATGCATGATTATTGATAGAGTTGTTTTTATAAATTAAAAAAATGTATAACGTTTGGGGAGAATGAAAGAATGTTCAGGGACAGTCAGGAAATTTTGAAATCGGCAAAATATTAATAAAAACAAGGAAAACTTAATCATCTGTTTCTTGTTGCAGAATTGAGTTCACATTTCGAATGTTTGCCTAATGGCGCCCCTATTGTTTATATTCCTCGTTCCAGACCCTCTTATTCAGCTGACAGACATCGTACTCCTGAAAGGTCTCGTCCATTTATTTATTAAAATTGACTCTATTAATATATCTATTTTATATTTTTTTATTTGTTATTAATAAAGTATCCAATCTTAGTTCATCATAAAATTGAAATAATTTTCTCATTTAAATATTTATTTTAATCAGAAATAATATTTCCTCTTGACAGACATCATTCTTCGGTCAGGTGTCCTGCTTCTACCGAGCCGCCTCTTCGTTCGAGGTCTAGGTCTCCTCTTGCCAATCGTTCTTCTTTAAACATACTTGGATACAATCTTGAGGAACTTAGGTTCATCCGGCTCATCCCCCTAACAAATCCGGACCGGCAATTCGAAATTCGAAGATACACATTTCCTCGCGATACACCAATTCAATTGAGAGGAAAACATCATCACTATGAGCTTATGTCAACCGAAGAACAAACTGTATTATCAACGTCTAATCGCGACATCTTTGCAATATTTGAGAGGAATAATACAATTCTTCGTGGAATATATACATCAAGATATCGCATTGGATTTCCGATTGAAAAGCGTGTGAAAATAAACATGGACAGTGGCGCGATTGAAGATATGACTTCAAATGAAATAGAGGAATCTCTCTTAGGCTCACGTTACCCAATCTTAAAGATTTTTAGAATAGTGAATGTAAAAAACATTACACGCCATTAATGCTTTGTTAAAAAACCGTGCTCATAAGATCTAGCATACATTGTTGTTGAAAACCTGATTGGTTACATACTGCGTCAATATGACTTCTATTGGCTCTACATAGTTTTTAATTAAAATAAATTGTAGTTTTTGAAGATTTCGAACAACAAAATAAAAGTTTTAAAAATATTCAGAAAAGTTTGAAGAGAATGAGAAATTGCCAGGAAATGTTTACAAAGATTTACAAATATTTCAGAAGGTTTGAAAACTTGTCAAAAAAAAATCTGGAAGATTAATGAACAATAATAATAATATATTGATGTAATGCCTAGGGGCGCAATTTACCTTCAACTGGCAAAAAAAAATCAAAAAAACTATTTATTTTGCAGGGTTATTTGTTGATTTGTTTTCAAAGTTATAAAAATATTATTTTTCTAATATTCTTGCTAAAATTCAAAAAGTTTTTGAAGATTTCACAGGTATGTCGAAAAGCCTTGCTTATTAAAAAATAATTATTTACGACACACACACTTTGAGTTAGTTGGAAATCTGTGTCAAGTTCAGAGGTATAAATATTAAATAAAGTGGGTGCAAGGGTGGATCTCTGAGGAGCCCCGCTCTTAACCTCCCCACAATTAGATCGCTCACTATTGCTAATTTTTACTCTTTCAGAACGATTATTAAGAGAAGATTTAAACCATTTTACAACCATATTTGATAGGTGAATCAATTTGAGCCTAGTCAATAGTCAATTATGGGTAACTGTATCAAATGCCTTAGTAAAGTGAAAAATGATGACAACCGTTATTTCCCTTCTATCAATTGCCACTTTAAGGTCAGAAGTTACTCTAAGTGCAGATGTAAGTGTACTATATCTGGCCCCAAACCCACATTACATTGGGTCCAATAAATTGTTAGTTTTGAGGTGTGCTACGAGTTGCTGATGAGCAATGTGTTCGAAAGGCTTCGACAAGGCATAGCCGATAGATATATGACGAAAGTCTTTGCGAGAGGTAGGGTTAGATATTTTAGGTACAGGGCGAATAAAGGCCTTTTTCCAGGTATCAGGAAATATCCCCACCTGTAGAGATGCGTTATCAATGTGCAAAAGAATAGGGCCAATGACTGGTAAAGCGAAGCGAATTATTTTAATTGAGATACCATCAGAACCTTGAGGATTTGATTTTACTTCAAAGATTTTTTTAATAAGGGTTTCTTGAGATATGTCAAAAAAGAATAATTTGAAATCATCCAAAGTAGAAGAAACTGTGGACGAGATCAGAGTGCTGTTTGCAAGGAGAGTGGACTTTGTGGCAAAAGGTAATAATAGGTCTGCAGGAGAGAAACTGTTATCAGGAGCTAGGTATTTAGGAGGAATAAGTCAAAGCAATCTTAAGAGAAGCGAGATGTTTTCCTTTTTATTTCTGTTTTTGATAGAATTGTAATTATATTGATTGTATGAATCCCTGATTTTGGTTTCTAATGAGTACAAAATTTGTCAAAGGCTAAAGATAAAAATTTACTTTGTCAAATAACCTTTCTATTTATATCCTTTTCAATAAAAATGCCTCAGCAGTCACAAGTAGAGACGTGGTCAAGAAATTCGGTACCATTTATATTTGTGAGATTGCGTATAGACAGAGATGTACTAAAGAAGGGATTAAAGGAGAACCAGTATTCAATGCTGATAAGGTCGTGGTTTGAGAGGAATGCGATTGAGTGTTGAGTAGAAGAATTCATCTTGTTTAGATCATCAACAATCATCAAGTCAATCCATGTACTAGAAGGATCGGTGTGGTGGGTGTCATTATGGGGATCTATGGATAATCTGGCGGAGAACACTACTGATTTTAAACAGTTAGTTAAATTATTGGTAGCATTAAGATTCGTGTTTTGGGTCACCGGTAAGTACAATGTTATTATAATTTGGTATGAGGTCAAAAACGTCAGTCTCAAGTTCCCTGCAGTAGGAGACATTTGGAGGTTTTTTGTAAATAACACCCACCAATATGCTGTCCCGAGGCGACGATACCTTGATAAAAAGGTACTCAGCAATAGTGTAATTGGTAGAAGGACTCACTTCCACCTGTACATCCCTTAAGCTGTCATGAACATAGAGACAAACCCCACCTCCTCTTCTATCATCTTGATATCTGCGGAAGAGTGTGTAATGGTCAAGTGCTATGAGGTTCGAGGGAATATAAAGCGTAAGCCAGGTCTCGGACACGGCTGTGATATAATAGGAACAGGACATAGAACGATGTTTAAATTCGATGTAATGGGCAGGTAAAGACTGAGCGTTAACGCGATAAATATTTAAGGTTTCCGTTCTAAGAGTGATAGGTAAAGTTCAACTATAGTTGAATATAGAAATGTCTGAAAAACGTGAATAAGTTGAAGAAGCCTTTCCGTAAAGCTAAGGTGACAGAGACTAATAACGGACAAAATCCAGTTCACTTGATTACAACTGAAAATAGGCAATGAGAATGAGAAGGTTGGCTACAATGATTGGAGGGGTGGAAGAGTTAGACATTGAAGGTTCTTTTATAATTCTGTATAAGTTGACAACGTCATCCTTACGAAGATTACCATCAAGAGCCCTGGCAACAGATTCCATGGTGGCTATGTGGTCCTCTTTGGGCTTTATGGCGACACCATGGATTTCCAGTGTAGGCAATGCCGCTCAAGAGAAACCACTTCAGCTTTCAAGTCCTAAGCTTCCTCCTTGACAAGTTCGCTCTTTTCCTTATGCACTTTGGAGCCAGATTGCAATGATCCTATATGCCTGGTGTTGTTTATAATTTCGTTTTTGATTTCCAAAAGGGTGGAATTTAATTGGTCATTAAATTCTTTTTGTTATACTTTTTAATAGTCGAAGGCTAAAAAAGGAACCTAATTTAAGTTGTTTCAGAACCTTCTAGGTTCATCACTCGTTCCTCAACAATTCTTTTGATAATTTGTTTCTAACTCATTGGGTTAATAGCTTTTGATAGTGGAAGACAAGGAAAGGGACTTAATTTGGTTGCTAACAGAAAATTCAACTTCTCGCTTCAATAGTAGAGTTCCACGATCAATTTTATACAATTTGATTTTTATTTCGAAAATGGAAAATTTTTTTGTCTTTGACCACTCTAGAATTTGGCTATAAAAGGGAAATGATTTGGATTCAAGTATTAAAATTTAAAAAAACGACGAATATCGCTTAAGCGTAAAAGATTATGTAAATTGTGATATCAGTTTTAACGAATTTGGTAAGTTAATTTTTTTTTAAATTACTTTAATGAAATGTAAATATCTGAGAACGATAAGCTTGACGCGTATAATTTCTAAGATAAAGACCATACGATACATGTATTAAATAATCCAATGAAATTCTGAAATATTCGTTAGTCACGTTGATGGTCCAATTCTCCATTAATATATTCATCAGGTCTTACTTTAATCAGAAAATATGAGGATTGTGTCTTCTCTCGTCTTAACCTTGGTGGTTATCCTCAATTCTATTGGTGATTATAATAATATAATAAATCTATAACTTTAGGTACCTTTTTCAAACTGTACGCAAATCAGAATTTGTGCCATTCAATCTACACTTTATCCTGATTGCTTCTTTCTTTTAAACTTTATTTGAGTTTGTCCAAAATGAGAACGAATTCAATTTGAATTAATGCGGTAAAAGCCAGATGGTATATTACAAAAAATTGAATTCGAAAAGTGTCCCTATTGATACTAAATTCGTACCATATGGGACACTCCTAACTGAAAAGTAGCATGCCATAAGGGCCTAACCCATAAGCGCATGCGCAATCGCATTGAGCTAAAGACCCGATGATGACTGACAAATTTTATAGCGAAAAGGTTTTCACTTTTTACAAAAAAAAATACAGAAATAGATTTTTTTATCACCGTCCAAAGTTGTTCTTATCACGAGCAAACATGCGCTTTGAGCGAAAAAATTGCCTCCTCATTTTCTTGAAACCTAATAATATTTTTTTTTTCCCCGATTCAGAAACTTAGTAGCTAGAAAGAAAATTCTTACTTTGCTTTAAAATTTAAAATTGTATTTTTTGTCACCATCTAAATATAAAAAACCATGTGCCGGAAAGAAAAGTTTCTTCGTGAATTTTCTCGGAACCTAATAGAATTTTCCAATAAAATAAGGAAAATTTACACTTCTGTTCATTGTTGCAGAATTAAGTTCACCGTTCGACCAATTACCTGACGGCACCCCTATTACTAATGTTCCTCGTGGCGGAACTTCTTATTCTCCTGGAAGACGTCATTCTCCTGAAAGGTCTCTTCAATTTATATATTTAATTATTGAAATTGATTACATAAATATATCTATTTTACATATTTTTATTTTTTAATAATGTGGTATCTCATCCTAGTTAATTATTAAATTTATTAAATGTTATTATTTGAATACATATCATGATTACAAATAATATTTCTTCCTGCCAGAACTCATTCTTCGGTCAGGTCTTCTTCTCCTGCCGAGCCTCCTCTTCGTGTCAGGTCAAGGTCTCCTCCTGCCAGGCATTCTTCTTTACGCATATTTGGATATGATCTTGAAGAACTTAGATTTGTTCGGCTCATTCCCAACGAAAATCCGAACCAGCGATTCGAAATTCGAAGATACACTTTTCCTCGCGATAGACCAATTCAAGTGAGAGGAAAAGATAATATCCTTGAGCCGATGCCAACCGAGGAAAAAACGGTATTATCAACGTCCGATGGTGACGCCATTGCAGTATTTGAGAGTGATAAAAATCTTCGTGGAATATACGCACTTAGGGATCACATTCAATTTCCGATTGCAAAACGGGTGAAAATAAATATGGAAAGTGGCGCGATTCAAGATATGACGCGAAAAGAAATCCGGGAATCTCCATTAGGCTTACGTCGCCCCATCCCAAGGAATTTTAGAATAGCCAATCTAAACGACATTGAACACGAATAATCTTTCTTTGAATTTTCTGGAATTTTTTCAATCATAATTTCCAAATAAGGAATTTGCATTCGAAGCATTTTTGTTTCTCAAAGATTAAATTTCAATTCGGAATGCTTCTTCAATAATAAAGGCAACAATTTCGAAACTTTTTAAGAATGTTCAGAATAGTTTAAAATGGATAAAAAAATGTTTTCAAGATTCCTGGAAAATATGAAGTGATGCTTTATTGGGAAAAATTAATTTGAAGGGAATGTTTAAGCAGATTCAAAAATATTTAAAAAGATTTCCAAAAATTTCAAAAAAAATCTGTGAATATAATAATATAATTTCTCTAATTTTAGGAGCATTTTTTTAAGCCATGTGCAAATCAGAACTTGTGAGATTATTGGCTCAAAAAATCAATAAAAATTCTAATAAACATCCTGACGATATAATTTTTTTATAATATTTTTTTTAAAGTTCTTTCTTGCGAAACACAATAATTTTTTATTTCATCAAACTTGTTTTGTATCAATGTGGGAAGTCAATAGTTAGAAAATAAATTTCCACTTTTTTAAAATTAAAAAAACCATACAAATTTAAAATACCATGCGTCTCTTTATGAATTTTTTTTAATGAAAACTAATTTTGGTTTCAAAATTCATCTGCTAGTCTTTTTTGGTTGAATTTAATTGTTTTTGTGTTAAATTGAAATCCTTCTTGGTAGAAATATTAACTATTCCATTTTTAGTGGAGAATTCAGCCTTTTGGGTTGAAAAATCAACTACTTAGTTAAAAGTGGAACTAATGTGTTCAAAATTTATGTTTTTGGACGAAAATTATTAACTTTGGTGGAAAATTGGACAATTTTGTTTAAAATTCGTCTTTTTTGGCAGAATATTAATCATCATGGTGGAAAATTCAACTTTATGGTGGAAAATTAATTTCTTTGGTGTTTTTGATTAAAAATTTTAAGTATTTTGTTGAAAATTGAGATATATAATTGAAAATCATATTTTCAATAGAAAATTAATCTTCTTGATTGAAAATTTAACTCTTCGGTGGGAAATTAATCTTTTTGTTCGAAAATTCATGTTATTGGTTAAAAATTCAACTTTTTTAGGAGAATATTAATCTTCTTGTCTGACAATTTATCTTTTTGGTTAAAATTAATTTCTACGGTAAAAAATTTAACTATTTTATTGAAAAGCCGTTTTTTTTTGTTTATAAATTAAACTAATTTGTTAAGAATTATTATATTTTGCTATAAATTCATCTCTTGGTAGAAAATTAATCTACTTGGCTAAGATTGATCTTTTTGCGTAAAAATTATTTTCTTTGGTTGAAATTTTAATTATTTTCTTGAACATTCGTATTTATATGAACGAAAATTGACTTTTTTAACTAGAAATGTATCTATTCAATGTATGGTAGACATTATATATTTTTGGGTTGAAAGTTCGACTTTTAGGTAAAAATTAGTTTTTTCTTTCGCTTCAAAATTCAACAATTTTGTTGGAAAGTAACTTTTTTATTAAAAATTCATATTCTTGGGTAGCAAATTCAACTGCTCTGCAGAAATTAGTTTTTTTTCAATTCAAGATTTTAGAAGAAGTTTTTGTTTTCATATTGAGCGAAAAATCTTTCTTGGTGGAAAATTCAACACTTTTGTTCAAAATTGCTCTTCTTGGTTTAAAAAATAATTTGTTTTGGTTGAGGATTCAACTTTTTTGTTGAAAAATTGATTGTTGTTATTGTTAAATTGAAATGTTTTTTATTACAAATTAAAATGTTTTTATATTTTACTATATTATATTTTTATATTTACTTTTGATTGAAAATTAATTTTTTAACTGAAGATTTAATTATTCCACTATTTCGATTAAAATTCATCTTTCTTGATAGAAGATTGATCATTTTGTTTGAAAAATCATTCATTTGTTTAAAAATTGATCCATTTTGCTAAAAATGCAATACCTTAAAAAATGTATAACAATGCCCAAAAAAGAGTTGAATTTTCAACCAAGAAAGATTTTTCAAACAGTAAAGAAAAAAAATCTCATTCAAAATGTTGAGTTTTTATGTATATAGTTGAATTTTTGACTAAAAATGACGAGTATTCAACAGAACGAGTGAATTTTAATTTAAAAGGTTCAATTTTTTAGCAAAAATAAAATAGCTAAATTTTTAGTAAAAAAATTCGTTTTCAACAACATTTTTTAAATTCTCAACTAAAGAAATGAACGTTTAACTTAAATGATGCGTTTGCAATTTTCTACAAAAACAGACAATTTTGCAACCAAAAAAGATAAATTTCTTAAAAACAAATAGAACAGTTTCATTTTAAGTTAGACAAATAAAATTTCAACCAAACCAAAAAAAAATCAACAAAATAGTTTAATTTTCAACCAAAAAAATTAACTTTCTAACAAAAAGATTAATTATTTATAAAAAAAAAATTTCGATGAAAAATGGAATTGTTCAATTTTTAGTTACAAAAATTAATTTCAACAAAAAAACGAATTTTCAACAAAATTTGTTTTTTTTTATCCAAAAAAATGAACATCCAGAAGATGAATTTTCTACCAAAAAAGACAAATTTTCAAACAAATAGATGAATTTGGGACTAAAAAGTTAAATTTTTAACAAAAAATAGAATAGTTTAATTTTAAGTTAGAGAAATAAGATACCAAGCAAAAAAAATAATTTACATCGAAATAGTTAAATTTTCAACCAAAAAAATGAATTTTCTACCAAAAAGATGAAATGTCTATTAAAAAAAAAAGTCGACGAAAAATGGAGTAGTTACATTTTTGGTTGAAAAAAAATCAATTTTCAATTAAGAAAAAACTAATTTTCATGCAGAGAAATGAAATTTTGAACAGAAAGATTTATTTTCTACAAAAAAAAAAGAATAATTTTTAACAAAATACATGAATTCTCAACGAAAGATTTTAATTTTTAATGAAATATTCAACCTGATAGTTGAATTTTCAAGCAAAAAGGTTAATTTTCCTTGAAAAAAAGACAAATTTGAAATTTTTCAAAATCAAAAACCATTTCAGATTTTGCCGGAAATCTTAAGAAATTTTTTTATTCACTTGAAACTCCAGTAAAAATACTTCAAAAATATTTTTTTTCTTTCGAAATCTTCGAAAATCGGTATTTTATTAAATTTTTTAAAATAGATCTCAAAATTGAAATGATTTTCGAATCTTCTAAAAACTTCTTAATATATTTTAAAATGACAGAAAGTTTCCATAAAATTTGTTTAAATGCTGTAAAATTAAAAAAAGTTTCCTAAAATCTCCCAATTTCTTTCTCGACGATTTTTAAAATGAGACCTAAATCATTTTAGTTAATCCTAGAAATCGTAGAAATTTAAAGTGTAACAAAGTTTACAAATTGTACTATGGGAGCAACATTTTGGCAATATTGTGGGGGCAATTTTCCTTAAACCGGCATTTTTAAATATGAAATAAATATTTTCAATAACTATTTATTTTTTTAGGTTCATTTGTTGATTGGACTTCAAGGTTATCAAAATAGAATTTTCCAAAGATTCTTGATAAAAATCAAAAAGATTTTTGAAGATTTCGTAAATTTATCAAAAAACCTTTTTTGGTGAAAAAGAATGTATTTCATTAAACTTTACGTAAAACACATTTTTCCTTAAATGTAATAACAATTGTAAAAAATTCACATCTAGAAAGATGTTTGAGAAAAATATAAAATAATTTTAAAAATGTATACTAATTTGTGCTCCTCATTGCTTTTTTTAAAGTGGGCTTCCATATACCACGTGGTATATACCACGTGGTCAAAAAGTAGTGAAAAATTGTCCACGTGGTATATGGATGGCCCCAAATCACTTAAAATCCGTTGGAAATTTTGCAAATCGTAATAATCCTGATTATAATTAATATTATTATAATAATTTATTTCATTATTTATGAACAAAAGCATTTTGAAAAATCAATTTCAGTTTCTCTGAGCAAAAATAAAACTTGATTGCTTCTGGCAAAATTGATATATTTGCATAGTTGTACCACAGAATTTATTTCTCAGAAATATCTTTTGAAAGCAAAAAAAATCTTTGGATTGAATGAAAACTGCTCTCCGTGAATTGTTGTTAAAAACTGCGGTTTTCAAAAGGAAATCGTCTAGATTTTTCATTTGTTAATAGAAAATGATCCAGGTACCCAATTGTCATAATTCCATCTGAAAATGTTGCAAAACCTATAATAATTATTAATAACATTGTTAATTGTTAATAAACTCATTTGCCTAATTTTCTTGCCAATCGTTATAAATAAAAACCCTCAATGCTGCGAAGAAACAATGAATCGCCGTACGAGAAAAACTCACGAGAGTAAAAAGTTTTATTTTGTGCCAGAGATTAATAAAAATATTTTCGAAAAATCTATTTTCTTATTCAGGCCCGAGGGAAATGAGAATTAACTTGAATACTTAAAGAAGTATATTTGAGTGTTAAAATGGTTATAAAAATTGAAATAATAAGAAGGTCATATTGCGAAACTGTAAACGTGACGTAGCCTGTCTCCAATCTGAAAACATTACCTTCTGATTGTTTGTACAAAGATAACAAAAATAAGAATTTTTCACAATATTCAAATTACAATGGATCAATGGACTCGAAATTAATTATACATATTCAGAGTCCGCATACGCTAGTTTTTAACAGAATTCTTTTTTCGATTTTCAAAATTTGTTGCAGTTGGAAATTTCTTGTAAGATGTCACTAGAAACAAAAGTTTTATCATGTAAGAAAGATTAATAAGAAAAATTTCAAAATCCATTGTGGCCCTTGAGCGTTTTCATTTATAGCAATTTTCATAAACAATAAAGAAAGAAAGTTCATTCGATCGCAAGATTTCTTTACGCTTTTAATTTATTTTTGCTCAGAGATGCTGACAATGAATACATTTTTTGTTTATAAATGATGAAATTTCTAATAGGAATCTATATCATCATCGGAGATGGTAACGATCGATCCAAAGAGAAATCCTTTCACACACACTGTGAAAAGGGAAATCTACAATATCGATCAAAGTTGTATCCTCTAATACAGAAAATATTTAACGTGCTCAGACTAGATGGAGTTGTAAATTGAAAATTCTTTGAAATTAAATTTATTCAGAAAAAAAGATCTTCTCCTTTCACTCCGCTGAGATTCGAACACCAGATCAACTGATTTCTGGTCAGGTGTTCTAACCATTGAGCTACTAGAGAGATCGGAGGAAGAATCCTTTTTTCTGAAATACGCTTTATTATGCAACATGTTATATACAAATCAATTTTTACTACGAATCTGAATTATCATCGGAGATGGTAACGATCGATCCAAAGAGAAATCCTTTCACACACTGTGAAAATGGAAATCTACAATATCGATCAAATTTATATCCTCTAATACCGAAAATATTTAGCGTCCTCAGACTATATGTAGTTGTAAATTAAAAATTTTTTGAAATTAAATTCATTCAGAAAACAATATCTTCTCATTTGACTCCGCTGGGATTCGAACACCAGAGCAACTGATTGCCGGTCAGGTGCTCTAACCATTGAGTTACTAGAGAGATCGGAGGAAGAATCCTTTTTTCTGAAATACGCTTTATTATGCAAGATGTTATATACAAATCAATTTTTACTAGGAATCTGTATTATCATCGGAGACGGTAACGATAGATCCAAAGAGAAATCCTTTCACACACACTGTGAAAATAGAAATCCACAATATCGATCAAAGTTATATCCTCTAATACAGAAAATATTAAACGTCCTCAGACTAGATGGAGTTGTAAATTAATTATTTTTTTTGAAATTAAATTTATCCAGAAAAAAAGATCTCCTCCTTTCACGCCGCTGGGATTCGAACACCAGATCAACTGATTTCCGGTCAGGTGTTCCAACCATTGAGCTACTAGAAAGATCGGAGGAAGAATCCTTTTTTCTGAAATACGCTTTATTATGCAAGATGTTATGTGCAAATCAATTTTTAGTAGGAATCTGTATTATCATCGGAGATGGTAACGATCGATCCACAGAAAAATCCTTTCACGCACACTGTGAAAATGGAAATCTATAATATCGATTAAAGTTATATCCTCTAATACAGAAAATATTTAACGTCCTCAGACTAGATGGAGTTGTAAATTAAAAATTGTTTGAAATTAAATTTATTCAAAAAAAAAATATCTTCTCCTTTCTCCTTTCAGATCTTTCCTTTCTCCTGTCAGGAGAAGATCTTTTTTCTGAATAAATTTAATTTCAAATAACGAAATTGCTAAAAAATGTTTTTAACAAAAACTGACCAGGACTTCGAAAAAAGAACTAAGATATTCGTAATCAGGAGACTTTTTTCACTTTTTGAAGAAAAGGTATCTCTTTGAAATTCCTTGAAATTTTAAAAATTCCTTCATATATTTTAAAACATTTTTTGATTTTTTTTCTATAAAAATCTTTGAAATCTGTTCAAATCCGGAGCAGTTCGTTGAAATCTTTTGTCAGTTTTATCCTGTAAAAGTATTTCGAAAATCTTAAATTTGTTAGTCATTTGTCACTCGAGAGTTCAGGTTTCTCCAAATCTGTTAGATTTTCGAAAATCTAAAATTGTATTTTGTCTTCCGACGCTCGAGAATTATATGTATAATTTTCGTCTGCCTCATTTGGATAATATTTTCCGATTGAGGAAGACCAAAAAAGGTCAATAATTTGGGTTAAATTAGAAAATTTAACTGAACGACGGATTTCTGTTAAACGTGAAAGATCTAAATTGTGACATCAGATTCAACAAAAGTATCTCTACATTTTTTCTCCTTGAAGTGACGTAAACGAAATCTAAATATGCATGAAGGACAAGCTTGACGCTTATAATCTGCGAGATAACGACTATAGGATATACGCACAATTTAATGAAGCACAAGACTTCTCATTAATTACATTGTTAACAAAATTCATCATTAATGAAGTAGTCAGTTTTTTCTTCAATCAGAAAAAATGATGGTTTCTACTTTCATATTATCCTTGGCGGTTATTCTCAATTCTATTGGTGAATATAATAATATATCTATAATTTTAATTACATTTTTCTAAACTATACGTAAATCAGAATTCCGGGGGAATTCAGAATGTGCATATTACGCAAAGTTTAATTCCTAAAGTGTCCCTATTGATACGAAGTCGTACCATATGGGACGCTCCCGACTGAAAGGCCACGAAAACCTAACCAACAAAGTTTCGAAAATGAGATTACTGGCTACGAAAACGAAAAAATTGTAATACACATCCTGTCGGATTTTGTTATAATATGATTAAATTTTTTTCTCGTCATCATGCCATAAGGGAATCACTGAATTTTTGCTTAGGCCTCTGGTGCCCAACTTTTCTGTGAAAAATTAATTTTTTTTTTTGCTCTAAAATTTAACAATTTTGTTTGACATTAGCTGGTTAAGGAAATTCAGGGAATTCCGAAATTGGGATTTTGCAAGAACCATGAGGGAGGAATGTGACAATCCCTTTTTGCCCTCCTGCATAGGATTCTATCATTTCAGTTGACGAAATTAAGTTAGGTAATTCTCTCTAGGAAAGAGAAAAATATGCCGGAAGAGTAAATTAATATCCGGCAAAATATGCCGGGAGAAAATACACAAGGAAAATTTAATCCACTGTTCCTTGTTGCAGAGTTGAGTTTACACTTTGATAGCTTACCTAATGGCGAACCTGTTCCGTGTGTTCCTCGTTCCAGAATTTCTCATTCTCCCGAAAGATATTCTCTTAAAAGGTCTGTTCTATTTATTTATCTAATTAGTAAAATTTACCCTGGTTTATTCTGAAATTTATAAAATTTCCTTCTTCGAATATTAATCATAATAAAAGATAATATTTTCTCCTTCCAGACCTCATTCTGCGGTCGAGTCTTCTCC